>CM064553.1:3542316-3699045 GCA_032716605.1 Paralithodes platypus | reverse complement strand
TTTCTCCCAAATGTTTAGCCCCCATTGGTTTTCTAATTTTAAGACGTTTGCCCCCTTATTTTGGACGATTTTTAAGAACTTTCAACATCCCATTTCTGCTGTCAATTTTAAAACCTTTCGTGGCCATTTAGTGTGTCGATTTTATCCTGGCGATGAGGCGATAGCGAGCCTGTACTTTAGAGGAAACCGGCTTTCAGCCGGTACATGGTTTTATACCGAAAAAATTAACAAATTTTATCTTGAAAGGGGCTCAAGGGGGTGCAAATCTTAAGCTTGATGGATATCGAGAGACCAAACTAAAAAACCCACTGCTTTCGGTCAATTTAAGACCTTTTGTGCCATTCAGATGTAATTTTTTTCCAGGCGAGCGATAGCCGGCCTGTAATTTAGGAGTAATCGGCCTTTGGCCGACCAAAATGTTCCAAAAATCGAAAAATGTACCCGTTTATCGCAAAGGGGGGTCTTGTGGGTATATTTTTAAGGTTGATAGAGGTCCATAGGGAGCAAAGTAAAAACAAAACTAAACTAAACAAAATAAAAACAAAATAAAACAATCAAATAAATATATAAAATAATATATATTATAATAAACCACCCCTATAATGGTGGACCTTACATGTACACTCGGATGCCGGTAGTCCCCCCCCCCCCCCCCTACTAAGTTCACCTCATTAAAACATTTGTGAACCTCGCCAATTTATTATTATTTATGAAAGTAATATCTTCTAGGAACGCATATAATGACCATCATTTTCTATGCATCAACTACAAAACTATAATTAATGCTATTTATTGAAAAGCAAGTTCCATCCTAGAATCAATCCAGATAGTTTATTTGGGGCCATTTTTGATTAAACCGTGGTATTAGAGCTTTCCATACGACCTTTCCCGACCCGATATATGACCCTTATGGCTTATCTGTGTAACGGTCAATATGGGTCGGGAAAGGTCGTAGGGAAAGCTCTTACCATGGTTTAATAAAATGGCCCTATTAATTGCATAAAGAAAAACATAGGGGGTCCACGAATTCCTATGAGTGGGCTAGACACTATATTATGGTATCCGAGTGTACTATTGTCTGGATATAATTTGTTTCCCTTGTCCAGACGAGTTTTATAGTTTGACATCTACTATCACGGTATATGTGCCTACAGTTTTGGGCAACAATCAGTGTTTCAGAACTCTAATGGAAATTCAATTGAAGATACAGATTCCCTCCACCCTTTAAAATGTTCCCATTGGATCTTAGTATGAATGTAGACAGTAATGATGCTTTAGGTCACAAAGGTGCACAATTTTGGTACACAAAGATTCCTTGTCCTCTCGCACTAGTAATGAATTTGTCGAAGTGTTTGAAGGGGAGAAGGGGGGGTGGAGAGAGAGGAAGCTGTTTGGAGTGGCTTTGTTGATTGTGGTGTTATTAGGCCTGTATACGTCGTTGAGGTTGGTGTTGAGAGGGGAGACGGGAGTGTTTGGAGAGATAGGAAGCTTGTTTTTTAGGAGTGGACTTTGTTGTGTGTGTTTTTAGTCTGTATACTGTTCCTTTCATGTTTGTTTATATATAGACAATGGCGGCAAGGTGAGACAATTCATATAATATTGAGATCAGTGTGTCAGTGTGAAATGACCTGTCTACTTGTTCTTTGTTACCCCGATAATAGACACAATGCAAATGAGGATATAGGGTTTACTACTACTACTACTACTACTGCTACTACTACTACTACTACTACAACTATTACTACTACTATTGTTTTTTAAAGTTTGGTTTGGTTTGGTTTAGTTTAAGCTTAGTATGGGTTTTGGTTAGGTTGGGGTTTGGTAAGGTTGGGTTTGATTAGTTTGGAGTTTGGTTAAGTTAGGTTGGGTTTGGGTAGCTTTGGTATACAGTATGGCTAGGTTTGGCTTGGCTAGGTTAGGTTTAGGTTTTGGTTTTGATTATAGTGGTTTGGTTAGCTTTGGTTTGGTTAGGTTGGATTTGATTAGGTTTGGTTTGGCTTGGTTAGGGTAGGTTTAGGTAAGTTAGCTAAGTTAAACTAAATTATGAGTAATTTGGGATGTGGACGTTCTAGATGCTTTCATGCTTTCATGTTTGTTTATATGTTGACAATGGTGGCAAGGTGAAACAATCCATGCAACATAGAGATCAGTGTGTCAGGTTGTTCCCCATCACCCTGTGCAACCAGTACGGCCACACTCCAAAGCCGCCACACTAAAAAACGGCCGCAATATAAAACAGCCACAATCCAAAGCGATCACCACAATCAAAACAACCATAACCTAAATGGCCACATCTAAAACAGCTACAATCCAAAGCAACTATGATCCAAAACAGCCAAATGCAAAATGGCCACAATCCAAAACGACCACAATCCAAACCGGCCACAATCCAAAACAGCCACAATCCAAAACGGCCACATCCAAATCTTCTACAATCTTGCCAACAGGGGTATGTAGGCGCCCTTTCTAGCAGCCAAGATCAGTTTGTTGATAATTTAGTAGCCAATAATATTATAAGGTCTAGGATAAGGAACTGTGTATTTTTAGCCCCATTGACTGCCGGCTCGATATAAACCGATTATAATAATAATAATAATAATAATAATAATATTAATAATAATAATAATTATAATGATAATAATAATAATAATAATAATAATAATAATAATAATTATTATTATTATTATTATTATTACACAATTTTTTTTTGGTTCGCTCTCGCTTTCTCTCCCTCTCTCTCACACACACACCACCCTCCCTTTCATTATCTCTCTCTCTCTTTCTCACACACACACACACACACACCTCCACACTCTCTCTCTCTCTCTCTCACACACACACACACACCTCATGAATTATATCAGACCCCACCCTTCCTTTCTCTCGCTCACACAAACACCCTTATACACACACCACCCCCTCTCTCTGCCTAACACACACACCACCCTCTCTCTCTCTTCTACACACACACACACACACACACACAAACACACCTCATAAATATCGGACCCCCTCCTCTCTCTCTCGTCTCTCTCTACAACACCACACCACTCCACTTTACACCACCCTCTTATACCGAGGGATTCTCTCTCTTTCCGCATATCACAAACTAGGAGCGACAGCAGCACAGCCACCTCCATGAATATTGGACCCCCCCCCCTCTCTCTAGTGAATGGCAGTCTTAGGCTGGCTCTTAAATTGCGGTCTCAACACACACACAGTCCACTTACGCACCACCGGCGGGCTCTCGTCCTCTCTTCCATACACCTCAACCAAAACACACAATGCCTCATGAATATGCGGACCCCCCCCCCCTCTCTCTCTCTCGTCAACACATCACACCAACAACACAGCAAAAAATCCCACTTTACAACACCACCCTCTCTCTCTCTCTTCCATACAAACACACACACACACCTCATGAATATCGGACCCCCCCTCCTCTCTCTCTCTCACACACACACACATCCACTTACACCACCCTCTCTCTCTCTCTTCCATACAAACACACACACACACCTCATGAATAATCGTGACCGACCCCCCCTCCTCTCTCTCATCTCCTCCCACACACAACAACATCCCACTTACAGTGACACCCTCTCTCTCTCGGTCTGCTTCCATACAAACACCTCATGAATATCGACCCCCCCCCTCTCTCTCTCTCTTCACAAACGACAAAACACCCAGTCCACTTACCCCACCCTCTCTCTCGCTCTCTTCCATACACAACACACACACACCCTCATGAATACATTCGGACCCCCCCCCCCCTCTCTCTCTCCACACACACACACACTCCACTTAACACCACCCTCTCTCTCCTCTCCTCTTCCCATACAAACACAACACGCACGCTCATGCAGATCGGACCCCCCCCCTGTCTCTCTCTCTCCTCTCACACACACACACACACATCCCACTTACACCACCCTCTCTCTCTCTTCCATACAAACACACACAACACCTCAACCTCAATGAATAAATCGGACCCCCTGACCCCCCCCCACTCCTCTCTCTCTCTCACACACACACACACATCCACTTACACCACCCTCTCTCTCTCTTCCATACAAACACACACACACCTCATGAATATCGGAGCACGCCCCCTCCCCTCTCCCTCTCCTCACACACACACACCACCATCATGAATATCGGACCCCCCCCCCTCTCTCTCTCACACACACACACACACCTCATGAATATCGGATCCACCCCTCTCTCTCTCTCTCACACACACACACATCCACTTACACCACCCTCTCTCTCTCTTCCATACAAACACACACACACACCTCATGAATATCGGAACCCCCCCCTCTCACATCACCACACACACTCCACTTACACCACCCTCTCTCTCATCCTTCCATACAAACACACACACACCTCATGAATATCGGGGGCACCCCACCCCCCCCCCTCGTCCTCTCCTCTCACACCCCACACAGACCTCCCTCATGAATATCGGACCCCCCCCCCCCTCTCATCTGCTCACACACACACACACACACAGCCTCATGAATATCGGATCCACCGCTCTCTCGCCTCTCTTCACAAAAAACAAACAACACAACATCCACATTACACCACACCCCTCGTCTCTTCTCTCTTCCATACAAACACACACACCTCATGAATATCGGGACCCCCCCCTCTCACACACACACACATCCACTTACACCACCCTCTCTCTCTCTTCCATACAAACACACACACACCTCATGAATATCGGACCCCCCCCCTCTCTCTCTCTCTCACACACACCTGTAGGTCCTGTAGGTAGTAGTTGCAGGCAGTGTTGTCCGCCCGTGGTCACGCTGATGCGCCACCACTAGTACATTCCACACACACACACACACACATCCACTTACACCACCCTCTCTGTCTCTTCCATACAAACACACACACACACATCATGAATATCTGACCCCCCCCCTCTCTCTCTCTCACACACACACACACCTCATGAATATCGGACCCCCCCCCTCTCTCTCTCACACACACACACACACATCCACTTACACCACCCTCTCTCTCTCTTCCATACAAACACACACACACACCTCATGAATATCGGACCCCCCGCCCCCCCCCCCCTCTCAACACACACTTTTCCATAAAATAATCAGACCCCACCCTACCTTTCTCTCTCATACACAAACACCCTGACACACACATCACTCTCTCTCTCTCTCTCTCTCTCTCTCTCTCTGTCACACACAAACACACACACACCACTCTATCTCACTTTGCCACACACACACACACACACCCTGAGACACACATCACTCTCTCTCTCTCTCTGTTACACACATCCACACACACACCACTCTCTCACTTTGCCACACACACACACACCCTGAGACACACATCTCTCTCTCTCTCTCTGTTACACACATCCACACACACCACTCTCTCTCACTTTGCCACCCACCCACCCACACACCAACAAACACACACACACACTCACACTTCATGAATATAGATTATAGAACCACCTTTCTCTGTCCTTGGGTCCTTCTCCTTCTTCTCATGGTGTTTGACATAGTTACCAGACCCCCCCCCCCCCAGTTGTATTGTGTTCAAGGTTTATATATAGGAACTGGTATACTCTCTCGTCAGTCTCCCGAGATCTCCCCCCTCTCATCATCATCTTAAGGGGGTAGTCACAGCCGGCTTTTTTGTTATATTTTCCTTTTCCTTTTCCTCTCTTTTCCTCCCTGGCTTGTATCCATTCGGCCCTATTCAGCCAACTTTTTTAAGACGTGTACCCCCACCCAGGTGTCCGAATTTCTATCCTGGCGAGCGATAGCGAGCCAACATTGTATGGAGAAATCTGGCTTCGCCGGAGACATTTTTCTGTCGAAAAATTTAGCTTGCTGTCAAAACAAAAATATATACAGTATACACTGGCTCGCTACCGCTCCCCAGGGCAATATTGACACCTGGATGGGGGTAAACGTCTTAAAACAGTAGGCTGAAGAAATCGATACCTGGGTGGGGATAAATGTCTTAAAACAGTTGGCTGAATGGGGCCGAATGGATACAAGCCAGGGAAAGAGAGAAATATAAACCAAAGCCGGTGACCCCCCTTAAGATAAGGACCAGCGAATATCAAAACCCTATGTTAGTTACATTAAGATAGGAACCACGAATACCAAAACCAATATTAGTTAGATAAAGCTAATTAGGACCCGCGAATACCCCCTAACCTTAATTAGAGACTTCGTAAATCTAGCCTTTGTCTCCCCCCCCCCCCTCACTATCTCCCCATCTCTGCCATTGTCTCTCTGCTCTCTCTCTCTCCCCCCCCCCCCTCCATTGACTCACCGCCCCTGTCCCCTTGTTTCCCGTGTTAAATATGTGGTGATATGTTGTATAATATGTGGGTCATGTTTTCACCGGCCCAAGGCCTGTGTTTTGCGAGAGAGAGAGAGAGAGAGAGAGAGGCGAGAGAGTAGAGATAGAGAAGAGAGAGAGAGAGAGAGAGAGAGAGAGAGAGAGAGAGAGAGAAAGAAAGAAAGAAAGAAAGAAAGAAAGAAAGAAAGACAGAGAGAGAGAGAGAGAGAGAAGAGAGAAGTGCGGGGGGGGAAGTGGGGGGTTATTCCATCCCCTCTTTTCGTCTGCCCTACCACTTGGCACGTCAAGGGCGGATCTTAGGGTGTGGAACGGGGATCTCTTTGTCGCTCGTTTCTCCCTGCTGCTTAATCTTGATGGCTACTATAAAAAAAGACGTAAATAAATATATAACATTGACACCCAAAAATAACTCTACTAACCCCTACCAACCGCACCCACCCACTACCCCCCCTCTACCCTCCCCTTAAATTACTGGTTCTGCCCTGACCTGACCAAGGCCTTGCCTGACCGCCCCTTCCCAGAACACTTTCCCTCTCTGTCCCTGTGTAAGTCCGAGTCAATACTAGGAAAGATGTGTGTGTGTGTGAGTAGGGCAGTGTTTCCTTAAGGGGAGAGGTACTCGCTTTTTCTGGACCCCCTTCTCCCCAATGTTTAGCCCCACTAGTTTTGATATTTTAAGACGTTGGTTCCATTAGTTTGGGGATTTTATGACCTTTCACCCCATTTCTTTGTTAATATTAGGAACCTTCGTGCCATTTAGGGGTAGCGATAGCGAGCCTGTAATATTAGGAGGAATCGGCCTTTGGCCGGGACATTTTTCCATCGAAAAATGTACAAATCTATCTTGAAGGGGGGTCTAGGGGGTGTTTTTCTAAGCTTGATGTAGGTCTAGGGAGGAAACTAAGAATATATATGAATACATGAATGAATATATATGAATACATGAATGAATATATATGAATACATGAATGAATAGACCAAACAAACAGCCACTGTCCCCTTAATGGGGGACTCATTAATTTTTTGTTTAACGGGTTATTACACAAAAGTTAACCTTTTTACCTTATAATCTCTGCACTCTGTCTCGTCTCCTCATCTCTCTTTGCACTCTCGCGCGCCATCTCTCTCTCTCGTTTTTTCCTACTACTACTAACTATACTACTACTACTACTACTACTAATAATAATCATATAATAATAAATAATAAGGTTAATAAAAGTAACAACAACAACAACACAACAACAACATTACCCTTATTTTCCATAATCTAACAAAACAGAACATCCTTCCATAAAAGATAGCTGGTTTAATTAGAGAAAATATTTATAAACCGTGTGTTAAATATACATTATGCACATCCATCAAAATAATGACCAACACTATTACCCTTTTGAATCGAGGAAAACAAATACAAAATAAAAAACACTGAACAAAGGTTGAATAATAGAGGTTCAATTCATGTGGGTCAAGGAACATTTATTATTCTATATTTTTGGGGATTGTTTTTTAAATGTATTCATTGTAATTTACTTATCCATATATCTTAACTCATTTAATTACATTATACATATATGAATTACTCATTTAAATGGGGACCCACCTCGTTTATTTTCTCTCTTATCTTTTCTCCTGGGTTGTATACATTATCGGGGCCCCATTCAGATCCTACTGTTTCTAAATTCTAATACTAGACCGCTCGTCATCAAGCAAATTTTTTTAAAAATATTTTTTTTTTTTTTTTTTGCGACAGCAGTCTAAATGTTTGTACATTTTTTCGACAGAATAATGTGTGCCGGCAAAGCCGGATTTCTCCATACAAATGCTGGCTCGCTATCTTTCGTTTCGCCCAGGAATAAATCGACACCTGGATGGGGATAAACGTCTTAAAACAGTAGTCTAAAATGGGGCCCTGAATGGATACAGTAATAATAATAATAATACTAACAAGCCAGAGAAAGAGAAAAGGAGAGAAAGCAAGCAGGTCACCCCCTTTAAAAAAAACATTCCTCCTCCATATACACACTGAACAAAGGTTTGTATAATAGGAGGTTCAATTGATGTGGGGCAAGGAGTGTTTTTATATTTTATTTTTTTAGGATTTTTTTTTTCGTGTTTTTTGTTAATTCATTTAAGGGGGGGGGGTGGCGTATTTAGTTTGCTCCTTTAACCATGTTTTATATATTTTGTTTTAGTTTTTCCTCCCTAGACCAACCCCTCCATCCCCCAAGCTTTTAAAATTAACAAGCCCCAATAAGACCCCCTTATTTAAAAATGTGTATATTTTTCGGTAGAAGAATGTCCCGGCCCGAGGCAGATACCTCCTAAAATTACAGGCTCGCAATCGCTCGCCAGGAATAAATCCAACACCTAAATAAAATATAAATATGAAGGTCACAAACAGGTCTCGGATACCTGGTCCAAACTAATGGGGGTGGCGAACGTCCTACAAATCTCGAAACAAACGGGCTAAACCATGAGGCAAAAAGGGGGGTCCAGAAAAAAAGACGTCTTAAGTAAACATTTTCCCCTTAAACCCTTTCCGAACGGGAGATGTCATCTTACATAATATTGTAGTCGTATTTAGAACGGTTTTAATACAGCTTAGGGAAGGACATATGTGGTCGTCAAAAAGGTGAATTTAAGAAAAAAAATGGTGTGTGGCCTTATTTAATTCTTAGAGGTCCTCCTCCATAATCTGAATTAACATTCGTCTAATAGTAGGCCTATCTATTCTATCTATCTATCTATATACTCTGGCACATAATCCCATATTATTTTAATGTTTATTCATTTAACCTATTGTTATTTGTTGTGACGTTCCTGTTCGAGGCTCTGTCTCGAGTCTCCACCCCATACAAAAACAAAAAAAAAAAAAAAAAAAAAAAAAAATAGGGAAGGTAGGCCAGAGTATATACATAGATAGATACTATTAGACGATGTCAAGTTCAGTTTAGGAAGGACCTCTCGGTAATTAATAGGCCCACACACCCAATCCTCTCTATCCATTTTATTGTTATTAGGCCGTATATTTTGGCCATGATATGAAGAACATCCCCTATTATGAAAAAAAAAAAAAAAAAAAAAAAAAATGCAAGATCCCCTTGGAGATAAATATGTACATAATACTACATATGCTAATAGAGTCACAATACTACGAAGTGTTATATGCTATGTTCCCCATGCTCCCCTCACATACATAGACCCCCCTAACTTTCCGGTGGGTCAATGGCAAGGTCAACACTAGCACAACAGTCTATAGTAGGTAAAGGTATCCAGGTCAAACATTTAGTTTCTATTTTCTTCCTTTATCTCCTTTCTTTTTCTTCATTTTACTATTATATATGATATTTATTTTAGCATTCCCTGGTACTCTTACTATAGGCACGACAAGAAAACGGTTTTATAGTAAGCAAAGTTCAAGGTCCCAAATTTATAATATAATATATATATATTTATATATATATATAATATATTATTATATATATATATAATTATATATATATATATTATATCTATATACTTGTTTTGTGTACATGTGTGTGTGTGTGTGAGTAATAATACTTAATCGGTGTATTTCAAGCCGGCAGCCAATGGGGCTGAAAAATACACAGACTTAACCTAGAAATCTTATCCTAAGGGATCAACAGAACTGATCCTGGCCTGCTATCGAGGATGGCGCCTACATAACCCCGAGGGCGTAGGACGTGGGCAGGAGACTTTTTTGTGGGGTCCCCCGAGGTGGTCCCGTCCAGGACGCTTGCCTTCACGGCCAGGGAAAGTTTCATAGAGAACTTCCACCTGCCGGCGCGTGGGATCCAACCCCCGTCACACCAGAAGCTAGTCGCTCCCAATACAGTGTACTAAGCGCGCATCGGCCACCGTGAACCCGTGGTGTGTGTGTGAGTGTTGTGTGTGGGGTGGGGGGACCCACAGGGGTGGATCTATTTATTTATAATATTAATTTATTTATTTAGTTTCCTTTCCTCCATCGCTAGAACCTCCATCAACAAGCTTAAACAAAACCAGGGCCTCAAGATCCCCCTTCAAGATAGAGTTGTGCATTTTTTTCAGTAGAAAAATGCCCTGGATGTCGTAAGGCAAAAGGCTCCACAAATTTGCAATGCTCCGGCTCTCGCTCGCCAAGAAAATCTCGATACACGTACACCGGAAATAAAACTAAAGGATTATTAATTGACAAAGCCATAAGAGATTTCCCCTTGGGGAGGGATTTTTTTCTTACTCTTTCTCCCGTTACGCTGCGCAAAAAAAAAACAAAGAAGAATTAATAAAAGAACAAAGTAAACTCCTATTTAGTATTAAACGTTTTTTTACAGGTTTTTTATTAAGCCTTTAACTTGCGTGTAAAAACTCTGCCAGTATGTTCCTAACTCACCCCGCAGTTATAATACATTTTTATCCATATATAATTTTCCTTGACAGTCCTTAATTTATATCAAATTTCCTTGACATTCCTTTAATTAGTATCATGGTTCCTTCACAGCCATTACCATATTATCATATTTCACTACCGATATTTCATATTAAGTCATTAGGTATATTTATCATCCTGGGACTTATATACTATTTGTTCACGTCGGAGTAATGTAGTGACTGGCCGTCTCCCTAGATATTGTATATGCATCATGATTTTCGACGAACTATTGTTTTTGACATTACAACTCACATTTTAAAAGGTTTAATTGAAATGAAGAGATAAAGTATCGCTCTCATTATTTACAATGAGGGAACACTATTCTACAATTCAAAGCCCTTTCAACATTTGTGTTATTTGCCCCCTTGACTCCCATGTCAGAGCATCTACCGATTTTTGCTTGTAGCCACAGAAAACTGTGGTAGGCTTTACATGTGTTTTTTTTATAGTGTTCACTTTATGCCCAAGCTTCCCTTCATATCCGTTTTCTCTGAAGTTTCTGGGAAAGGTTCCCCCGTTTTCTAAGCCCACTAATGAAACACAACTGTAAAATATAATTAACGAACATTGAGGCTTATATCACTTAAGTCGAAGGCAGAAACCGTGGCCTCCAGCTTTCACAAAGTAATCTCTAAACGAAATTGAATTCTTGTTTTATACCTAATTAATTCAAATATTATGTTACCAATCCACCAACCGACTTTACTTCTAAACTCAAATTATGAAATCAACAACCATGTGGGCAGTCCGGGAATTCGAACCTAGGATGCCATCACAAAAAAGACCAAAATTCAGTGCACATTTTATCCATTGCGTATACTAAAGATCAGTTGTACAGAATGGTGGACAAGCCTACATTTTAGTATGTCAGTTTCGACTCCCCCTTCATATCCCTCTAAGCATGACTACACACTTTTCCCACAATATCCATTATGTGCGTTTGTCGTATGAAGGTGCGTGTGTGCATGCCCTTGCTTGTTTGCAATGTTTGTCGGCGTGTTATAGTGTAGTAATTAATAGTTCAGAAATATATACATTTATTATTGTTTCCGTGTCCAACAACCAACCATACTCCTAAAATCGATTAATGACAATTACCAACACCTTGTGGCAGTACCCGTGGACTCGAACCCAGGATGCTTACAACCGAAAATCACCACCTTATACATCGCACCACGAAGACAGTTAAGGGGTTGTGGACACTGCCTACGAATTTTTAAATGCAACTTCGAATCCGCCATATCAATCTAAGCAGGTACACACATCCACAACTGCAACTCACGTAGGCTATGCATATGTGAATCGAAAGAGCAATTAAAGGGGTCCTTAACACCACTTAGGGAAGTCCTCTCGATAAATTACTCCTGAACCAATATCAATTATTATGTTCCTTCCAACCACCCAACCACTCCTAAAAATCGATTAATGAAATTGACAAACCCATGTGGCAGTCCGTGGACTCGAACACCAGTATAAGTTATGTTGTTGTAAGAAACAGAAATATATAATTATCATGAATTTAGTAGTTATTTCAAGTTCCCATCCAACTTACCACAGTAGCCTTTGTATGTTAATTATTAATAACTATAATACTGGTTTCCAATGCAAGTCAAGAGGATATATTGTCTCCAGGCATACCCAACAGTTATATTCTTCACATTTTTTGCTATACAAAAAAAACTTCACAGGAAGCACATCACGCCCCTGTTATTTGTTAGCATTGAAAGATAACGCAGGTGGGATACAAAACCATTATATTGTTAGGGACCGTAAAGATAGAGGGTCTGAATATTGATATCGTGACACATGTTGGCAATGCCTGAAACAGCTGTAAGTGGTGGACGTTTCCAGATGTGTTTTAGGTTGGCGAGGAATTGAGCCATACCAGTTATCAACTTTCATGTCATGAGACAAAAGTGGTCAAAATAGCATACACGTCTACAGTGAGGTAACGGAAGTTTGATGTATGCATAGTATTATCAGTCCTTATCTAGCTTGTGCAAATAGATCGTTAATACAATCAATCCTAAAATACGGTTGCCAGCTTCATTTTAATTTTATGACATACCATTTTTTTTTTTTCCTGGATTCAAAGAATACATACACGTAGTAATTGTCCTTTATTATATATACCATACGGTAGTTCATAAACTAATCTTACGTTCGGAATAACGATTATCTTGCGTTAATAGGCAAAGGCCAAATAAACAAAGGTTCATGGCCAGTAAATGTTTGGTAAACACGCTTTTGTAAAAAGTTAAATGATAGTACAAATACTGTATTATCAAATAGAAGATTTATAATTAAAATCGCCCATGATCAAATTGTACAAAAGGCTAATACACTATTTATGTTTGTTTGTTTGTATTTGTGTATAACCAACCTTTCCTACACCAACTAAACCCCCCCCCCCACCCCCTCCCAACCCCCGCAAATCTAACGAAGCCATCTAGGGGACATAATATGCAACAGATTCAGGGTGGAAGGAGTGTTGCGATCTTACTAATATCAGAGAGAAAGACTCCCAGCGAAAATTACCATAGGTGGTCCCACCGTCGGAAAGTTGAGCGACTGTACCTTGGGTGTTAATACCATATATTAGTTGACTCAATCAGTTGTGTATCGAACCTATTCATTGTCATAAGTTAAAGTAATTTCTTAATTCGTCTTTAAATACACCTTATCACAAGCTCGATACCATATCTTAATCAGCAAGTATCCATGACCACAATTGTACAGTTGTATACCCCAATAAAATTAAACCCACATTAAACTTTACTGTTCTGAAGCATTTGTGATATAATGCAGCATTGTATATTGCTCCATAATTATTCATATGGGTACAACATTATTGCTGCTCGTGACTTTACAAGCGTACAGCGCGTGACCATTAATACGGTTGTTGTTGTTGTTGTTGTGGCTGTTCCCCAAGCTCTGCCTGGCCGAACAGCCCCAAGGCCCCAAGCCAGGCCCAAGGCCATAACCGAGCGTCGTGCCCCACAGAACCCTCCCCGCCTACCCCAATAAAGCCTGTGTGGACCGAAGGCACTCCATGGCGGGGAGCTTAGGAGGGCGCGGAAACGCTTGGGAAACCAAAGCCCCACCCAGGGCCCCCCTGATGCCCCTCAGCAATTATGAAGAGAAAGTTGAGGGGCAAAGGAACAATGTGACGCTTTGGCTTCCCAATCTTGGGAGATTGGGAGGTCATCCCACGGAAGAGACGGCCGCCCCTCGAGATCTAGGAATTATATAAGTAACGGAACCGTCCCAGAGTAAGCTATGGGTATGTTAGAGATCGCATCAGGTTACTCACGCTATTAGACCAGCCCAGCACCATAGGACTAGAACCTCAATCTCCTCAGTTTCAGAGCGAGGAAAGGGCCCGAGAAAATGCCAACCATTTGGCGGTGGGATAGCTCCCCTATTTCAACCCCTTTCGGGGTTGGGCACCCGCCCCCATTTAATAAAGTTACATCCATTTGCAATCTTCAAAACCGCTTCTTGTCACCTTTTGACGCATCTAAACGAAACCAGAGTAGTGTATAAACTCATTTGGGTTCGCTACTGCATGAAATTGGAAAGCGTCACTATTATGTTTCTTCAACATAAGTAACCAACAAACCGATTGATAATTCTGTGTAGTCGTACAATTTAACGTTTAAATTTAAAACCAGTCTTAGAATTCCACCAACTGTATAAGCACAAACCATCGAATATATAACATTAATTAAAACCTTGCTGTCTTTGTACTGACCATCAAACCAACCGAAAATATCGTTCACAATTGAAAACAAACGCAATTTGGAAAACATGTATTGGAGTGTTAAAAGAAGTGTTACACTTTTTGAGTAAAGGTGTCTTGAAAATCATGTGGGTGTTTTCCACGAATACCGCTCAATAACTGTTCAATGGAAAGGTGTGAAAATACATAAAATTTTTGATAGGTCAATGGAAAGTAAGAATATATATTTTGTAATGTATCGTTATGTAGTAAGTCCGACACCAGACAGTACGAACATAAACTAATACATTAGGATAGTGGTACAAGACATGGACATAAACTTTAGGAACGTTTTTTTTGGAGGCGGCAACATGATACACCGGCAAACTAATTATATCATATTCAAGGACATAACTAGTGCGACGTAATGAGAACAACAATTTATTAGGGAAAATAGGCACCAATAGATTCGCCATATTTTTCTCCATATAGTCCGCATGGAGGATTTTCGTTATCAACAAATTGAAAAATACCCACTGCACAGACCAATACACCAAAAATCTAAGTCAAGACGGGGGTGTGGGGGCGGCAGCCCCACCTATAATACTAGGTTAGGTTAGGTAAGGTTGTTAGGTTAGGCTAAGGTCCCTTTCAAAGGGGTATAGGGTAGTAAACAACTAGGATAAGCCTATACCCGGTCAGAGGTAAGAAGAAGAAGAGTCCTGCAGTAGTCTCCTTGAATGCTACCACTAATTATAGCCGAAACATATTAAAAATGCGATCAACTTGTTCATGTTCCGAAGACATTTACCATTTTATTATTATGTAACTAGGAGGGGTGTGGTAAATCTACAGTTATACTACCCATCCCCCACCACCTCACCCCCTTCAAAACCCGCCTTTTAGCGTGATTTTTTTTGGATGCTTCAGCAAATGCAGAAACTGGAAGAAGAAAAAAATTTTATAACAAAATTAGCACCAGAACCAGACATATGAGTTTTTCAGGTAATATTGTATATTGCTTTTTTTTAGATCCAGTGTTTGTTTAATATACCGAGGAGGACCGTCGTATTTTAGCATTTTTAACATTAGCCTAACCTAACTTAACCTAACCGAAAACTAAACTGTCTCGCTACCGGGGTCTAAACCCAGCTCACGTTCCCTGTTTTATGGGTTCCGCAGAAAGTTTTGTAATACTCTACAATGTATCTATTACAAGTCAAATATACCTTTCCGCGCATCATCAAACCATACTTAGTCTACTAACACTAATAATATTAACGCCCTTAGTACCAACAGAATAGCGACAACATAAGGGGTATTATATAACTGTAGATTTATCGGAGGTGGTTACTGTCCTTGGCTGTACCACGCACGGTCATAAATATAATTACTATCTGATTATGAAGTAAAAGAGCAAACATGTGAGCAATAACAAATGAATACAACATGTGAATAATAACAAAATACAACTCATTTAATCTTTGGGATTCAATATTTACGAGCCGCACCACAGCTGGGAATCTCATTTCGGTAAAATTCTAGTTTTTACGTACACAGCGACAAAAGGGAGGCGCCGTTTGTAAAGGCATAGCGTCCCTACCAACTATGAATATCAGGGACATTGCTGGGTAAAAGACGTAATATAATGAATAATACCTACCTTAACGCACATTAGCCTAAACCTAACAACCTTACCTAACCTAACCTAGTATTAGTGTGAATACCTATGGTGCCGCATATGGGGAGATTTTTTTTGTTTTGTTTACAGTTTAAAAAGGGTCTCATCTATATAATTCCTTATAATGCATATTTCCGACCGCTTTGGACATATATAGAGAAATTAAGTATGGTATATGAACAACTCTAAAGTAGCGCTAGCAAAATTTCTGAGTAGTCTGTGAACGCGAAACTATAATTAAACCCTCATTTCGTAATGGTTTAATTTAAAATAGTGTCCTATCATTTTAAAAAATGACTTCATATTGCTATATAATTTTTTATCCACCGGAAAATAGTGTTTTTTTCTTGGCATTAGGCCTATTTATTTTGTTGTTTATGGTTTTGCATTTCACCCTAACCAAAAACCCAAACCTAACCTAACCGAAATGTATTTGGGGGCTATTAGGTTAGGTTAGGTTGGGGTTAGGTATTAGGTTAGTTTGGTTAGGCTAGCCTAAAAAAAAAAAAAAAAATTCTGGTGGATACCAATTATATAGCAAAGAAGCATAAAATTATATGAAACCCAAAACTACCATTAGAAATAAGATCCCAGCTGTTTGTGCGGCTCGTAAATATTGACCCAATATTTTGTGGCGTTAATTTATTATCAATATTAATGCACTACGTATCCTAACTGTTTCCACAATATTTCCAGATCTTCCTTGTACATTATTGTACTGTACAGTTGTTAGTCATTAATGTTTTAATACACATATTCATGTACACTATTTGTACTGTAACAGTTTGTGGTCATTAATGTTAATACACCTATTAATGTACACTATTGTACTGTACAGTTGTGGTCATTAATGTTAAAACACATATTAATGGTACATTTTTTTTTTTTATTGTACTAGTACAGTTGTGGTCATTAATGTTAATACCCATATTAATGTACAACTATTGTACTGGGACCGTTGTGTGTCTATATATACAAGAAGTACAACAATATATCATAGATCCTTATACGACTACTATAAACACTAGACAAACCATTCGACTGGAGGCTGGGTCTGTTTAAGAAATATCATCAATTTGCATTTCATAGCTCTAGCCTAGGCCGGCCATATTACGTATGTAACAACAATGAAGAGGCTGTGTACGACCCTTAATACCCTGTAGACAGTAAAATATTAAACATTTGACTTTTGATCACTAATATTGATTGTGAGAGTCGTCATAGAAAATGATCAAATTCCCAATAAATCTTCCCTCAAGCGCAAATTACCCAAACAAGCAGAAGTAAAATAGCCTCTAAACTGTAATCTATCATACAAAATGTCTGTTTGTAGCTTTCTACAGAGAACCGCCACGGGATCCAGATGGTGTTAGTTGTAATTGGAATATACGGCTAATTGAACAAACTTAGATAAAGCTTGTCAACGTGACTAAGTTGGAAGAGGTTAGCAATTCTATGGTTTTCTGATTGAATATAACCATAACACGTCTGATATATTATTTCACGTCTAATTCATTAATAGGCCGATCTTGGTATGTTATAACTTTATATAAATTTTATATGCTGTCCTATTGAAGAGAAAGGGTTTTTTTAGTAGCTTGAAATTAGCGGACAAATAATGTAGAGTAGTGATATAGAAACTATCCCACAGCTTAAAACATTCACGTTAATACTTAGAAATAATCAGTCAAGATAGTGCGAATATAGTGACGTGTAATAGTAGTATCGATAACACTACACATGTAACACTATCAAGATGAGATTACTGATAGAGTAGAATTTCCGTCTAGAGCTAGTAGTTCAACAGGAAATTATAAGTTAGCTAAAAACAATAGAAAATTAGTTGCAAATAAAAGTAATAGGTTGAGGGTATATTATACAAATTGTAGGAGTTTATGTAACAAAATGAACGAACTTAGAGCACTCGTTAGCACAGAAAATATAGACATAATAGCGCTAACTGAAACGTGGATTAATACAGAATCTAGGCATTTTTTAGCAGAATTTGATATTCCAGGATATAGTTTGTTTAAATATGACCGAACAAGTAGGAGGGGCGGGGTATAGCAGTGTTTGTCAGGAGTACATTAAAAAGCTGTATTAAATCAGGTATTAGACTAAATAATTATAATGAAAGTGTTTGGGTAGAGGTTAACGAAGGAAGTGAGACCATAGTTATTGGAGTTATATATAGACCGCCTAATATGAGTAGAAATGGCGGAACATCGTTATGGGAGGAAATTAAAATAGCATCAAGGTTTAGCAATGTGTGCATTATGGGGGATTTTAATTTTCCGAACATTGATTGGCAGCACCAAATAGGCGACTCCGATTCAGTAGAGTTTATTGAGGTTGTACAAGATAGTTTTTTATTTCAATTCATAGATACGCCGACTAGAGGTATTAATATTCTTGATTTAGTTTTCAGTAACAATGAACATATGATAAATGATGTAGAGATTGGTGACCACCTAGGAAATAGCGATCATAAATCTATTTATTTTAATATACAATGGACAGGGAATGCTAAAGAGAATACGACACTTATCCCAGATTTCAGAAAAGCCGACTATGGTGGGCTAAGAAGAGACTTAAGGGTGGACCCTATTGTTAAGCAATTAAGTCAGGATATGCCAGAGTTAATCTTGCCACCTACATATAACCAGTTTATTGCTTCACTCCACAATGCTCAAAATAAATATATCCCTAAAAGAAAATTTAGATCGCCGCAGAACCAACCAAAATGGATGACTAATAAGCTAATAGATCTTATAGGAAAAAAGAAAGGAATATATAGAAAAATAAAGAAAAGCGAAAATCATCTACATATATACTATCAGACTCTATCAAGACAGGTCAAAAAGGAAATCAGGAAAGCAAAAATAAATTATGAAATAAGGATAGCCAGTGACTCAAAAAATAACCCTAAAGCTTTTTACCAACTATATAAATCTAAAGTTAGAGATGTAATAGGCCCCCTAAAAACTTCAATAGGAGAAATAACAGAAAATGATTTAGAAATGTGCAGTACATTAATAGTCAGTTTCTTTCCGTTTTCACTAATGAAAATTTGGCACATATTCCAGAAGTCAATATGGTATATAGTGATAGTATAGAAAATATGTTAAGTACAGTTAGTATAAGTAGAAATGATGTGCTTAAGGAAATTGACAGACTGAAACCTCAAAAATCGCCTGGTCCTGACGAGGTATATGCTAGAGTATTAAAAGAATGCAGAGATGAGTTAAGTAGCCCATTAGCATTTTTATTTAACAAGTCTTTAGAAACAGGTTTAGTTCCAGAAGCTTGGAAGCTTGCAAATGTAGTTCCGATCTTCAAAAAAGGTGATAAATCGATAGCATCCAATTACCGTCCCATTAGTCTCACATCAATCATAGGAAAGTTGCTAGAATCTATTATTGCTAGGAAAATTAGAAGTCACTTAGACAAATTTAACTTAATAAATTCTTCTCAGCATGGATTCACTCAGGGACGTTCTTGCCTTACTAATTTGCTTAGCTTTTTCTCAGAGGTATATGAAGCAGTAGATAGTGACAAGTCATATGATATTATTTATTTAGATTTCAGTAAAGCTTTCGACAGAGTCCCTCATGAGAGATTGATGAGAAAGGTTGAGGCACATGGAATAGGAGGATCGTTGTTGGGATGGATTAGGCCATGGTTAATTGGTAGGAAACAGAGAGTCAGCATAAATGGTACCAAGTCAGAGTGGGGAGCAGTCAAAAGTGGTGTCCCCCAGGGATCGGTATTAGGTCCCCTGTTGTTCCTTATATACATAAATGACCTAGATTTAGGTATAACTAGTAGGATAAGTAAATTTGCAGACGATACTAAAATGGGGAGATCAATTGATTCAGATAGCGATATAGAGTGCCTCCAAAGGGATCTAGATACCTTACATGAATGGTCAGTAAATTGGCAGATGAAGCTTAACATTGACAAATGCAAGGTATTAAAGATAGGGAAGATGCATACAAATGTTAAATATAAACTAGCTAATTTAGAATTAGAAAATTCAGACTGTGAGAAAGATCTAGGTGTGTTTGTTAGCAATGATTTGAAGCCTAGAAAACAGTGTATAAGCGTTCGTAATAAGGCAAACAGGATTCTCGGGTTCATCTCTAGGAGTGTGAGTAACAGAACTGCTGATGTTATCTTAAAACTTTACTTGTCATTAGTGAGACCCCATATGGATTATGCTGTCCAATTTTGGTGTCCTTATTACAGAATGGACATAGATTCATTTGAGAGAGTACAGCGTAGAATGACAAAAATTATCCATAATATTAGAAATCTTTCGTATGAAGAAAGGTTGAAGAAATTATGTTTACATTCGTTAGAGAGACGCAGAGTTAGAGGGGATATGATAGAGGTGTTCAAGTGGGTTAGTGGGATTAACAAAGGGGACATGACAAATGTACTAAAGCTCAGTGATAGCGAAAGAACTCGTACCAATGGTTTCAAATTAGATACATTTCGTTTCAGAAAAGATATAGGCAAATATTGGTTTGGTAACAGAGTTGTAGATGGGTGGAACGGACTACCAAGTGCTATAGTGGGGTCTAAAACGGTAGGGAGCTTTAAGATAAAATTGGATAAGCATATGGACGAGAAGGGTTGGGTGTGAAGGGGGATCAGCCGGGTTGGGCCAATCAGCACTCTGCATACCCCCATAATCCTGCGTTAATCTCTAACCGTTTTGGTAAGATGATCCTCAAGGCATTAGAGTGTTGAGCCTATAATTGGGCTTTGTAATTGAACTGGGGTTGTGTGGGACAGGGATCTGCCTTGCTTAGGCCAATCGGCTTTCTGCAGACTCCTATTTTCTTATGTTCTTATGTTCTTATGTTCTTAATAATCCGGAAGGATTGATAGCCTCTGAAGTCCTATTTTAACTAACTAACTTTTTATCTATATTTATGTCTGTATATCTGTGGGGTTTTATTTTGTCTGTCTGGGATTCGATCTGCCCTTTTTATTATTTGTATTAATTTACTACGCTTACACACATTTTCTAACATCTGGTAGACCCGAATACGCAGCAGAGCAAACTTAGTGATAATCGTGGCTGGAGTTATTGTAGCAACTGTACATTAGGAGAGTTTGGCAGCAGATAAGACCAATATAAGAGGACTGAGAGGCAATGAAAAAGGTTCCGTAGGTCTTCCTGATGGTATCTTGCATTTACCCCCCCCCCTCCTTCTCTCTCTCTCTCTCTCTTTCTCTCTCTCTCTCTCGCGTATCATACTTTTCAGTCATTGCAACCATTAGCCCCTTCTGTACCGCCGACGTCATTTTTATTCTCTTCTGGCATCTATTAAGCGATTTTATTAAGCTTAGAAGGGACGCCTACTCATACAAACGCTACGAACTATCTCAATTACTCATTTTAGCTACCATATATCCTTTATTAGCTTCATAAAATCGTTTCCACTATCAAAATTATCCCCCTTGTAACTATATTTCTGTTGTCCCCTGTATATTTTTGTTCTCCCTATCTTCTTAATATTTTCATACTTACTTGTATGTTTTTTACTGATGTTAGTATCAGTTTTTAGTTTTTCTTTTAGTATACTTTTGACAATCCGGCACCCTGTTTGGAGGCATTATGTCCAGGCCCCAAGTCCTCCTGGGAAACAACTGTGCTCGGTATGCTGCCGGCCAGGACCCCCTCGGGGGTGGAGGAACTAAGCAGAAAAGTGGTGGAAACGTCGTTCGGGTGAAGGAAAGCGTGCTCCGTGTCTGTGCCTTCAATGCCAATGGCATAAATGATTTTAGCAAGAGAGAGTGTCTGATGCGAGAGCTTAAAGATGGATGTGTGGATGTGTGTGGGGTAGGTGAGACGCACCTGTTGGGTTCTGGAGTGTGGGATGGTGAGAGTGAGCATGATTTGTGGGGTGGGGAAGGATGGGTTGTCTGGTCTGGATTGGATGCAGGATATAAACGTAAGAAAAAGGAAGGGGTAGCAGTAATTTTGTCAGAAAGGTTGAGGAAGTGTGTGAAAAACTATGGATGCGTGGACTCAAGAATTGTATGGTGTGAGTGCAAGATTGGGATAGATAGGTATACTTTTATGTGTGTCTATGCACCAGTCAACCAAGAAACTGGGAAAGGTGCGGAAGAAAATAGAAATTTTGGAATAAAGTCAATAAATGTATAAGAGAAAGGCAAGAGTGTACACAAGTAATATTAGTAGGCGACATGAATGGTAGAGTTGGAAACGAGGAGATAGAAGGTATAGTGGGTAAATGGGGTGTGGAGGGTAGGAATATGAATGGTGACTTCCTTTTAGAAGTATGTGCGGAGAGAGAGATGTTTCTGGCTAACACATTTTTGAACATCGTCACATTCATAGATATACATGGCACAGAGGTGAAGGTGAGCAGGAACAGAAATCTCTAATTGACTACGCCATGATGGACTCCGGACTAAAAGGAAGAATTTTAGATTCAAAAGCTGTAAGAGGTATGCTGACGGGATCAGACCACTATACAGTGCTGACAAAGTGAGGATAAGGAAGGAGTGGAAATATGAGAGGAAAGAGAGAAAACTGACAGTAGAGAGAATAAATGTGAGAAAATTAAATGAAGAATGTAATGCAACAAAATACAAGGACATCCTGAAAGAGACTATAAAGGACATGGATGTTATGATAGATCTGGGAAATACTGTAGACGAAGTATGGAAAGGTACAAGAGACTCCATGATTAAAGCAGCTGAGAAAGTATGTGGGAAGAAAACCTTTAAAATGTGGAAGAATAAAGGTAACGCATGGTTTAGTAAAGAGATAGAAGAAATAGTGAAAAAAAAAAAAAAAGAGTTCAGAAAGACTATGCTGCAAAAGAATATACCTAGAGAAACTAGAGATGCGAGGAAAGAAGAATATAAAAATTTGAAACAAGGAGTAAAGAGGGCGATACAAGACGCTAAAAGGAAGACAGATGAGGCATATGGGAGAAAGATTAGTGAACAGTTTCTGAATGACAGGAAAGCATACTACAGAGCTGTGAAAGAAGCCAGAGGGAAGAAGACTGAGAGTGTCTCAGGTGGTAGGATGAGGGACATGAATGGGGAAGTGGTAGAGGGTGATGGTGTGGTGAAAGTATGGAAAGATCATTTTAGTAGCTTAGCTGTAAAGAGTAGGGGGAAGGCAAAGATCTCATCCATAGGAATGGAGAGAGGTAGAATAAACAGGGTAGTTGAAAGCCAGATAAGCAGAGAAGAAGTAAAAGAAGCAATCAATAGACTTAAAATGGGCAAAGCTGCTGGAGTAGATAACATCCCAGGTGAAATGCTGAGATATGGAGGAGAAGAAGCTGTTGACATAATGCATAGGTTATGTAAATTAGCATGGGAAAAGGAAATTGTACCAGAGGACTGGAGGAAAGCAGTGATAGTACCCTTGTACAAAGGGAAGGGTAGTAAAGAAGAGTGTAAGAATTATAGGGGAATTAGCTTGCTTAGCATACCTGGAAAGGTACACGCAAGAGTAGTAACGCAGAGGCTACAGAAGATAACGGATGACAAAGTAGGCGAGGAACAGGGAGGTTTCAGAAAGGGCAGGGGCTGCGTTGACCAGATAGCCTCAATGCGATTGTTGGTAGAGAAGTATCTGGCCAAAAACAGAAAACTCTATGCAGCATTCATGGATTTGGAAAAAGCCTACGACAAAGTAGACTGGGAGGGCCTGTGGGATGTGTTAACAGTATATGGTGTGGGAGGAAAGTTGCTAATGGCAGTAAAATCTTTTTATAGGAATGCAATGGCAAATGTGAAGGTAGGGGATAAGTTAAGTGAAAGTTTTGAGGTCAATGTAGGTGTAAGAATGGGATGTGTCATGTCAGCTTGGTTGTTCATTATATACATGGATGGAGTGATTAGGGAATGTAGGGCTGTATCAATGGGTGTGGGAGCTAGACTGGAATCAGAGGGAAGAACATGGAAGATTTTAACATGCCTATATGCGGACGATGCAGTCCTGTTGGCGGAAAATGCTGAAGAACTTCAGAGAGTGGTCACTGACTTTGACAGGGTATGTGAAAAGAGAAAGTTAAAGGTCAATGTAGGGAAATGTAAGGTAATGGTGTTTGAGAGAATAATGCATGAAACTATAGATTTTAAGGACAAATATAGAATCAAGAAAGAACACAAGAAAAGTTGTAAAATAAAATTGAAAAATGAAGTACTAGAAGAGGTTGAAAGTTTCAAGTATTTGGGAGCTGTACTATGCAAATATGGTAAAATGGAGAGTGAGATAAAAGAGAGAAAAATGCAAGGGAGAAAAGTGATTGGAGAACTTGATAGTATTCTCAAAGGAAGAATGGTTAGCCAGGAAGTCAAAAAGTCACTGAGAAACAGTGTGCTGCTCCCAACACTCGCGTATGGAAGCGAGACATGGACGGCAAGTGACGAGGACCTCTTCAAACTAAGAGCTGTGGAGATGAGCTTTTTCAGAATGGCAGCTGGCATGAATAGGCTAGATGGGCCAAGTAATAGGGAAGTGTACGAGTCCTTTGGAATGGAAGAGCAGGCTTTGGGCATTGATTGTGGTGTGGTTGAGTGGATAAAGAGAAGTACTTTGAGGTGGTATGGTCATGTTCAGAGAATGGATGAAGACAGAATGCCAAGAAAGATATATGGGAGTCAGGTGAGTGGAACCGCTAGTAGTGGAAGACCACCTATGGTATGGGAAAAGAAAGTGGAAAAATATATTGAAGAAAAACTTCCACGTAGTGGAAGGGGCATTGTGGCACGGGCAAAGGAGGCATGTCTTGACAAAGTAGCTTGGAGACGTTTCTGTCATGGCCATCCTCTAGTGGGGGTTTCCCAGGGGGAAGCAAGGCGTCGGAGATGATGATGATGATGATAAAATCGTCTAAATGTACTTAAAATTAAAATTAAAAAATACGTCGCCGGTACAGAAGGGGTTAACACAGGGTATGCGTGGTGAATTGGGTAGTTGGGTCGTGTTAATGTAATCTCTTGGTGTATTTTTGTATCGAGTCGTTATTATTGAAACCCTAATTTGCATTGGTTGCACGAAATTTATATATACAGCAATTTTGGGATCAGTGTAGAAAATATACTCCGTTTTCTTTCAGCTGAAGGTAAATAGAATCCCTTAGCAATTGATTTATTGATAAGTAACGAAATAATAACAAACTACTATGTGTCTGCTTCATAATAGTGCCAAGTTTTCATAATTAACAACATATATCGCTACAAAATCTGCCTAATAGCGGAGTAATCAAGATAGATATAGCAGTTTACCGGCAGCTGGATAAAACAGAGTATAGTTCCCGCCTAGTAATATATTCAGAGGAGAAATTAATATTTGTTGTGGTCCACAAAGAGCGAGAAGGTATGCGTTATTAATTAAGCAAGACCTATTTTTTTCTCCTCAAGGGACTGGAATTTTCGAAAGGTGGTTCCAGTCCTGACGTTCTTCTTGACTTTATGGGTGCTTGATTAATAATCCAAATAGGGTTGATAGCCTCTGAAGTCCTACTTTAACTAACTTGCCTCCTCTTTATTGTTAAAAAGGAATACATATGACAACAGACACACTTGTCCTAACGAGATTGCTCATTTATGAATCAAATTAATAGTGTCACATGTACCGGTATGTAGATGACTCTATTCACTGAACTTATTGTATATCTGATTTTGCTTGTGCCTACTGATGTATATTATCCATATTTAGCCCGCATTCCCCCCCCCCCCCCCCGCGCGCTTCTGCTCCCTCCCTGTCCTTCCATCTTCCTCCCTCCCAGTCTCCTGCCTCCACCGCCACCTGTCATGACGGATATTTAAGGCCTCCTAGATGCCAGTATTTGTCACAAGGGACTGGAATTTTCGCAGATATATTCTTGACTTACAGTGTGCTGGCTTAATAATCCAATAAGGTTGATAACCATATGTCCGTCCTGACCTAAGCTTGACCAGAACCAAGAGGTCACCGGAAGCTCACGTTGACCCTCTTCCGCTAAAGAGAATACTTACCTTGTAATTGATGGGTCAGGTCAACGCTAGGTCGAGTTAGGGCAACTGGGAATGTGAGGTTTGTTCTCTATAATGCTGGCTTGGTCTTTTTGCCGAGTCTTTTGTAGAGGGGTGGATATTTACCACTTGCGAGTTTCAGGCTATAAGGAAGTTGGACCACGAACATAGCTATTTATAATGCAACACTTGTAAAATAAACAAACCAATACAGGGACGACACAATATACATACAACAAAACTTAAAATGTAATGCAAGTTTATGATGGACAGAAGTATTGCTAACTATGTTTTTTTTTGTATTTATATTTGCAATATAACCATATTTTAGCAGGCAATTAGGCTGAACATTGATTTAAAAAAAGAGAGAACAAAAAAGAAACTCCTCATGGACCCAAACTCGCAAGTGGTCAATTGTCTTGTTTGCTTTACTGCATAGTTTTATATATTATTATAATCTAAATGTTGTTAGTTGAACAACCTAAGCTCAGTGTTTTATCTCCTAGTCTATCTGGCTTGATGACTATCAACAGGCAGATAGATAAACAGGTAGATGTAAATAATAGAGATTTACATAGATACACTGGCAACACATAGAGAGAGGGAGAGAGAGAGAGAGAGTGTGTGTGAGAGAGTGGGAGAGAGAAGTGGAGACAAGGAGGGGGTCGAAGGGAGAGGGGGATGATTGATATAAGCCAATCAAATGAGAATGAGGTTATAAAAATCGTAAACATTTGATGAAAGCGGTGACGGAAATGCTGACAACATCGACATATTTTCTGGCAACAACGAGATAATTTGCTATCATCCCAGCATAATATAAAATGTGCTTCCCTTTCTCCTAAAACATTAGGCTATTCAGTGTGCAATTGGGTTTGAGGACATGATTAGATTGATATCCAGTAGGCTATATAATCGATAAATAGATATAAAATCGTAGTCATGTATTTAATCTTTAACTGTCTTGATGGTGTAATGGTTTGAGTGTTTATGATATGTATGTGGTAACCCAGGTTCGAATCCCGGGTGAATCATATGCTTTCATTAATTTAATTGGGAGGTGTTTGGTGTTGGGTGTGAAATAAATAAATAAGATTATATCGTATAATTACTAAGGCGACCTAGTTATGTGAGTATATTTATTTTTATTTTATGTTGTTGCTTCTGTTCGAACTCTGTCTCGAGTCGGCCACCCCCAGCTATAGGGTATATGCCTGAGTATATACATACATACTAAGGCGGTTTCACATGAGCGATTATTCCGTCCATTTTTGCGGGTAATTGCTGTCTGGTAGCTTTAAAATGCAAGTTTCATAGGACTTCTCATTTTAAATCGGTAAAATATAGCTGTTTGTACAAATTGGATTTGTATCTTGAATACGTAAAATGTTACTATAACTATTTACTTGTTACTTATTGATATGAAGTGCTAACAAGGAAACAGTAGAACGTAAATAAGTAACTAAATTCAATTCGCTAAGTTCCATATAAATTAAAACTACTCAAAACAATCTACCTTTGATCTAGTATATGATTCCAATGCGAAAAAGGCTTACAGTAGTACCAGAAAACTTTGTTAATTTGAAATGGCAGGGACATGAACTCGTGTGACACAATCTAAGGAGAGACACTAATAATTTAATTTTAAAATTGTTACTAATTGCACATTACAATTTAGAAAAAGATAAATTTAGTGTTAAAAAAACATGAACATATAATAAATATAATGTTACTGCGTACTAATTTAGTGTTAACAAAACATGAACATATAATAAATATAATGTTACTGCGTACTAATTTAGTGTTAACAAAACATGAACATATAATAAATATAATGTTACTGCGTACTAATTATAATATAAATATAATGTTACTGCGTACGAATTATATTATAAATATAATGTTACTGCGTACTAATTTAGTCTTAACAAAACATGAACATATAATAAATATAATGTTAATGCGTACTAATTGTGTTAACAAAACATGAACATATAATAAATATAATGTTACTGCGTACTAATTTAGTGTTAACAACACATGAACATATAATAAATATAATGTTACTGCGTACTAATTTAGTGTTAACAAAAC
Organism: Paralithodes platypus; assembly: GCA_032716605.1. Taxonomy (NCBI): domain Eukaryota; kingdom Metazoa; phylum Arthropoda; class Malacostraca; order Decapoda; family Lithodidae; genus Paralithodes; species Paralithodes platypus. The sequence goes on along the minus strand of CM064553.1, from coordinate 3,670,731 downwards.
ATGAACATATAATAAATATAATGTTACTGCGTACTAATTTAGTGTTAAAAAAACATGAACATAATAAATATAATGTTACTGCGTACTAATTATAATATAAATATAATGTTACTGCGTACGAATTATATTATAAATATAATGTTACTGCGTACTAATTTAGTCTTAACAAAACATGAACATATAATAAATATAATGTTACTGCGTACTAATTGTGTTAACAAAACATGAACATATAATAAATATAATGTTACTGCGTACTAATTGTGTAATTAAATCTCAATTGGTATTGCATATAATAGTATAATTTAAATATAATATAAAAATCAAATATGATTTTTTTTCTTCAGGACCCCTTCTCCCTCATTCTTAGTCCCATTATTTTAAATATTTTTAAGACGTTCGCCCTAATAGTTTGGGGTTTTAAGACCTTTCGCCCCATTTGTGCGTCCATTTTAAGACCTTTTGTGCTATTAAGGTGTTATTCTATACCTGGCGAGCAATGGCGAACATGTAATTAAATACAAATATATCTCGAAGGTGGGACTGGGTATTTTTTAAGCTTGATCGAGGTCTAGGAAAAAAATATATATATACATATACAGTATATATATATAACATATCCTAATGTCAATAGCCTAGGCCTATCTCGAGAATTAAACAAACTATTGCATTTGATTCTACACACAGGACCATTTTATCTGTCATAACAAAATAATCTTGCTGTCAGCGCTATATATAATTTGAAATCCTGTATGTAAAATTAAGGTCAATATGCAGGACGCGCGACAATATAGGTACATAATTATAATAATAGTTTGGGGTTCCTATCATCATATGCTTCATTGCTATATAACTTTTATCCTTGGGGAACAAAACTAAATTTTGTGATTTAAAAACAAAATCTCGAGATTTTTGTTTTGTCATTAACCTAACCGAAAAACCTAATCTAACCAAACCTAAATGTATTTGAGGGCTATTGGGTTAGGTTAGGTTAGGTTTTTTGGTTAGGTTAATGACCAACAAAAATAATCCCAATAAAAATAATAAAAATCCCAAGATTTGTTTTCCCCCGAGGATAACAATTATATAGCAATGAAGCAAATGATGATAGGAACTCCAAACTAATATTATAAATGTGTTACCTATATTGTCGCGCGTCCTGCATGTTGACTAAAATTAGTGTCCAATATATCATGGTTAATTAGTGTCCAATATATCATGGTTAATTAGTGTCCAATATATCATGGTTAATTAGTGTCCAATATATCATTATATCATGGTTAATTAGTGTCCAATATATCATGGTTAATTAGTGTCCAATATATCATGGTTAATTAGTGTCCAATATATCATGGTTAATTAGTGTCCAATATATCATGGTTAATTAGTGTCCAATATATCATGGTTAATTGAATATTCCCATTCGAGCGCTTAGTTATCACAGGTTATATACAATTTAAAGGGGTAGTGGCTGTTTTGTGTATTTAAGGTGGTAGTGGCTGTTTTGTGTATTTAAGGTGGTAGTGGCTGTTTTGTGTGTTCTTTTATTTGCTTATTTATTAATTCATGTTTTAGTTTCCTTGTTAGACCTTCACGAAGATAAAAGAACAAAAGTAAAATACAAACAATTCTAGACCCCCCCCCCCCCCCCCCCGGGGGCTTCAAGGTAAATGTGTAAATTTTTCGGTAGAAAAATGTCCCGGTCGAAGGCCGGTTCCTCCTAAAATTACAGGCTCGCTATCGCTCGCACGGAAATAATAGACATCTAACAGGTACAAACGGTCTTAAAATTGAAAACAAATTGGGCAGAGGGTCTTTAAATCGCTAAACTAATGGGGCGAACGTCTAACAAATTGGAAACTAATGGCATTCAACATAAGGGAGAATGGGGGCCAGAAAAACCAACCAACATTCAATAACGAATTACGGCCGGTGAGCTCCATATCGTTTACCGAATTTATCCATTTTTAGCCAATTAGGTGATATGTTAAAATTAGAGGATTGGTGTCACACGCAGAGGAACGAGATTGAAAATATCTCTCTCTCGCTCTCACTCATATATATATATATATATATATATATATATATATATATATATATATATATATATATTCCTTCTACTTAGTTAATTGCTTTAGAATTAAGGCCAGATCAAGTATAAGTATTATAATTGTAAGGAGTATGGCCTTCGTGTCTCTCTCTCTCTCTCTCTCTCTCTCTCTCTGCAGCGTGCCAGATATTTTAATTTCCTCATCCCCGATCTAGTTCATCACTTTTATTTAATCGGTCGTAGTGCGAATGAATGTGAGGATTCGGGCAATTTATATGTGGATTTTAAGTTATGGCTTTGGAACTGTGAACGCGATCCTGTTGGCATTATCAGATTGCAATTAAAACAGTCTGGGTTTTTTTCCTGGGTGACCTAGATATGTGTGAATTGTGTTTTGTTTTTGTTTTTTGTTTGTTGATATGTTGTGTTGTCCCTGTTCGGGCTCTGGCTCGAGTCGGCCACCCCAAAAAAAAAAAAAAAAAAAAAAAAAAAAAAAAAAAAAAAAAAAAAAAAAAAAAAAAAAAAACATCTAGGTCGCCCAGGAGAAGAAAACAAAAATCAACTTTTATATCTGCAATATGATAATGCCAACTGGATCGCGCTCAGTTCCATAAGCCATAATTCTGTCACCCAAGCCATCGAATCCAGATGTCACCAATGTGAACATCAGGGTTAAGGGGGGATGGACCGTTTGTCTGGTCCCCCTTCTTCCTCGTGTTTCACCCCATTTGTTTTCAGATTATATGACGTTCGGCTCAATAGTTTGTCGATTTAAAACCTTTGCCCCATTTCTTTGTCAATATTAAGACCTTTCGTGCTATTTAGGAGTCAATTTTTTTGATGGCGAACGTTAGTGAGCCTGGTATTTTGGAAGAACCAGCCTTCAGCCGGGACATTTTTCTACCGAAAAATATAAAACAAAAAATCTAGAAGGGGGATCTAATGGATGTGTTTATAAGCTTGTTTTTTAAGGTCTAGGGAGGAAACTAATAAAATACTAAAAAGATACATAAATGATCAAATATATACGCCCTTCTCCCCTTAACCCCTTCAGTACGAGAACTCCATTTTGACCTTTAACTGGTTAAATTTAGACGATTTTATCCAGTATAAGAAGGACCTCTGCTATTTTATCCAGTATAAGAAGGACCTCTGCTATTTTATCCAGTATAAGAAGGAACTCTGCTATTTTATCCAGTATAAGAAGGAACTCTGCTATTCAGAGGATTTACTGAGATCATATTTACCCCTTTGAGCCCTAGAGGTATGTTTTAAGCCAAAGAAAACCGTCTAATGGAAACCAGACTCTGATGAAAATTGACAACGAAAAAGTACGTGAAAAGGGGCACGTCACAGAGAATATTAAGGTATACTCTGAGGGAAGTGCTGTTAATAAGGTGCTATACTTCCCGAACTGCAACTAAATTGAATTGAACTGGATCTATTTGAGAGTAGCTTTGCAAAGGAGGACGGACAGGCCAAAATATACGACAGATTTATATTTATCTTCGGATTTATTTGAGTGATTATGTAGAACAGTGAAAGGTGATCGGCGAACCGTCTTCTTATTTTGATAAAGTTTTTATTTTGTTTTCTATTTTTCTATAAGCTTATAATTCTTTACTAGGCTACAATTAATACTCCTACAACTTACATTGCTGAAAAACAAATACATGCATTTCTAAAATTTAACATACACTAACTTGAGATTTAATTACCCAATGAATACGCAGTAACATTAAACTTATATAATTTTCACTGGCATAATTTAGTATCAAAATACATTATATTTTTTTTACGCATTATTTAATATTTATAACAGTCAATAACTGGTAGGCTAATCCGAATAATCCAATCCAATGAGTATTTATACATATATTCACGTTCACCATGGGGAGGGTTTCATAATTGTAAAAGGTTAACCCATTATGTACCAGCGACGTCCTTTTCTGGCAACTATTAGACAATTTTTCCCTCTCAAACTACAAATTACCTCCCTCGTCATACCTATGTAGCTTTGATATAACCTCCTTATTCACCAACGTCCCCTTAACTGATACTTTGAACCTTTGTGTCAAACTTTTGTTCAACCAATCTGAGACTGTTATGGGTATGAGTCAATCCTTCTTCAGAAACGTCCTATCAGCATGCGTACAAGATTGTCATTTCATATTTAATAACCAAATCTATAAACAAACTGATGGGGTAGCGATGGGATCCCCACTAGGCAGTACTTTAGCCAATGTTTTCCTATGTTACTGGGAACAATTTAATCTGGCTAGACAACTGCCCTCCCACTTTCAAACCTATCCTCTACCGTAGATATGTCGACGACACCCTGCTGGTCTTTAAAGAAAAATGTCATACCCCCTTGTTTCTAAATTACCTAAATAAACAGCACAACAATATAAAATTCACTAGCGAAAACGAGGTAAATAACACTTTGCCATTCCTCGATCTTCTACTTACCAAAGTTAATGACATACTTGTTATCTCAATCTTTAGAAAACTCACCTTTTCCGGTCTCGGTATTAGCTTTTTTAGCTACTGTCCACTCAGATTCAAAATTAATGCAATTAAAACCCCTCTTCACAGGGCGTACCACTTGACTTCGACATACAGCCTTTTTCGTTGCGAGATATCCTTCCTTAGAGACTTTTTTATTCATAATGGCTTCACCAGTGACCTCTTCAACAAGCAATTGAGGAATTTCCTAAATAAATTGTACCAACCTAGACAACCTGTGCTCACTGCTAAAAAGGAGGATTTTTATATTAGTTTACCCTTTCTTGGAAAGGTATCAGAAAAAATAGAAAGATTACTGAACAACAAATTACCTAATTTCTTCCCTCATATTAATTTTAAAATAATTCACAAGAATGAATTTAAGATTCGATCCCTGTTTCACTACAAAGATAGACTTCCCACTGAACTTCGCTCATCCATCGTTTATAAATTTACCTGTCCATTTTGCAAAAATGGCTACATTGGGAGCACAATACGAGCTCTCAAAGTAAGGATGGATGAGCACAAGGGTCAGTCCAGTAGAACCGGCCTCCCCATCAGTAACCCTCCTCATTCAGCCGTGAGAGAGCATTGCTACGGTTGTAACCTTGCTGTAAGCTATAAAGAGTTTAGCATTTTTGACTCCTGTAATACCGGTAACCTTAGGATTTTAGTCTCTATATATTTTTAAAGAAAGACCCCCCCTTAATAACTGCCTTTCGGCAGCCCCTCTACATATCCATTGTGATTAAATATTTCCCAGTGTAGCTATGTTGAGGCTACATTAAATATTTCCCAGTGTAGCTATGTTGAGGCTACATTAAATATTTCCCAGTGTAGCTATGTTGAGGCTACATTAAATATTTCCCAGTGTAGCTATGTTGAGGCTACATTAAATATTTCCCAGTGTAGCTATGTTGAGGCTACATTAAATATTTCCCAGTGTAGCTATGTTGAGGCTACATTAAATATTTCCCAGTGTAGCTATGTTGAGGCTACATTAAATATTTCCCAGTGTAGCTATGTTGAGGCTACATTAAATATTTCCCAGTGTAGCTATGTTGAGGCTACATTTTTAGTTATAATATACTCGCTTTTCGCGATTTTATTTTTAAATATTTGCTATATGTTTTATTATTGTTTTCTAGCACACTGAAGATGACACACGAGTGTCGAAACGTTTGTCTGACTGCTAAATAAAGTACAGGCCCCCCCACCTGGTCATCATTTTTATCCTGCACCATGCTGTTTGCTGTTACCCTGTGTATCCTCTTCATCTATATATATATATATATATATATATATATATATATACAGTATATATATATATATATTATATAAGTAAAAACAAATACAAAATAATTAAGAAGGTAACAAAATAAATAATATATATGTTATTTTATATTAATTTCACCACACCACCAAACACCTCTAATGAAATTAATGAAAGCATATATGTGATCCACCGGGATTCGAACCTGGGTTATCACTCACAGATTTTTAGACACCTATATACCAAATAATCTCTCTCTCTCTCTCTCTCTCTCTAATCTGGTTCCTGTCTACAAAGTCGGGTTGAATAGCATATTTACACAATCAAAGGCTTCCAGGTCACGTAGTTATCCTGCCTCTGTTTATCGTTAAGGGAATCAGATTACGCGGCTTAGAGGGGGATGGCGTATATATTTGCACATTTGTATAGTTATATTTTTTTGTTAGTTTCCTCCCTAGACCTCCATCAAGCTTAAAAAAAACAAAAAACAAGACCCTCCATTAGGATATTTTTGTAAATTTTTCGATAGAATTTTTTTCCGGCCAAAGGCCAGTTTTTCTTTAATTACAGGCTCGCTATCGCTAGCCAGGAAAAAAATCGACACTTAAATGACACAACAAGTCTTAATATTGACAACAAAATGGGGCGAAAGGTCTTAAAATCGCCAAACTAATGGGCCGAACGTTTTAACATCTGAATACTAATGGGGTAAACATGAAGAAGAAGGAGGACCAGAAAAACGACCCAGCTGTTTATTGTTACGGGAATCAGATCACGCTGCCTAACCCTTTGAGGATATCAGGACGCATTTATGTTCTATGTTCCTGCCTATCATTAGACGATTGTATTCAGATTAGGAAGGGTATATGGAAGACAGAGGTTTAAGTGAGATAGTCTATAACTTTTACATGCCTTCAGATCCTTCCTAAGCTGTATGATAGCGTCTAATGATAGCCAAACGACTAAACTGTCTGGGTTAAAGGAGAATTATTGCACGAACGCTCATCCCGAATATATTTCCATAACTTTGATCTGACTTCGCAAATATAGGCTACTCTGAATGGTGTTTTTGTTTTTCATCATTACTTTTTGTATTTTCAGTTTCCTCCCTAAACCTCTATGAAGCTTGCAAAAAATACCCATACGTGATAAATGTGTGTATTTTTCGGTAGAAAAATGTCCAAGCCGAAGGCAGGTTCCTTCTACATTGCAGGCTCTCACTGTCACTCGCCAAGAAAAAATGGCACTTAAATGGCTCAAATGGTGTTAACATTTACAAAGAAATTGGGCATAAGGTCTTAATATTGCCAAACTAATAGGGCAAACGTCTAAAAAGGTCCAAAATTAATTATGCTAAACATGAGAAAGGAGGGTATCCCCCCCCCCCCCCCCTCCATCCCCGATAACCGATTTCGAAATTTAGAGCTTGAATTACAAGATATGAATAGAATCTCTCAATGGCATTATTTGTTATTTCAATACCGACGATTTCCGCTAAGCTCTTTTAAGATATGTATTTCCACTCATTACTTACCCATAACTAGCGGCGCGCAACATAAGCCGAGTATAATAAATCTGGACTATCTGGTGGCGCTCGACATAGGTCGTGTGGCAATTTCAGCACGTAATGTTGCTGAGAGAGAGAGAGAGACAAGTGGTGGCAGGAGAGTAGCGAGCATATGACTACTCCAGACCACCGCGGCGAACCTACTGACACGAATCCCATCTCCTCCCTCCCTCGCTACATACGGAATTGTATGGGGAAAGTGCCGAATTACATGCTTTTTGCACTCGCGTTGCGCGGTTGTTGCAAGAAAACTAGCCATCATTAAAGGATCGTTATGGTGTCATTGGAAAGCTCTGTTTATGCCCTTTCAGGGATAGATACTTGTTTTACGCTCTGGGTCTTATTTAGGCATGAAAATGATCACGTAAACAGCCCTATTTTGGGTAAAAACACCCCGCTGGTGGCTACATATTATATACCGCCTAGGCCGCTCGTAAGGTGTTAAGATCATTCTGGCTTGGGTAAAATTTAACTTGCTAACTTTGGTTTTGATGAAGTTAAATTATTATCATTAAGACTATAATAAAACACATGGTATATTTTTTCAAAGCGTGAGGAGATAATGTTAGATTGTGTGCAGCATCTGAGGTGAAGCCAATTATTTTGGGAGACTGGTGAAGGAATGGTGTTCGTAATGCTAGAGTGCTTGCTTTGCGCTGGTGTCAATTATATGTATTCTCTCTCTGTCATCTTAGTTATCATTCCTATGTTTTTTGCTGTTCCTTCTTACCCCATTAGTGCGGGATTGACAACTGACTGACCTATATTTTGTAATAAACACAGATTACAAGAGGAACGCAAAACACCTGTCGCTGGATCTTATTACAATAAACGGAACCTATTAATTACATTAAATGGAAAATTGAGAGAGAGAGAGAGAATCCAGCAAAAATAGAGAGAAAACTAGCGAGAGAGAAACGGAAGACAGAAATTAAGAGAGTAAGGTATGTTCAGCCAAGCGCCACTAAAGAGAGAGAGAGAGAGAGAGAGAGAGAGAGAGAGAGAGAGAGAAAAAAATTAACCCTTTCTGTGCCGGTGACGTCTTTTATAACTATTCTAGCTATATTTAGACGATTTTAGTAGGTTTACATTGGGCCTCAAGCAAGTAACAGTCTTCGAACTATCTCACTTAACCCTTTTTACTACCATAGATCCTTCCAAAACTGCACAAACTCATCTAAATATAGCTTGAAATAGAATGTAAAAGACGTCGCCAGTACAGAAGGGGTTAAGAGGGTGAAGTTCAGCCAAGCAACACTAACCATTCTCAGCCCCTCTCTCCCCACATCCTAATTATTAACCTGGGACACGTGTAATGGACTCATTTATCCAAAAAAATTAACAATTAACGCAGTTTCATGGACTTTTTATATTTTTAGTGGTTTTTGTTACTGCTCTATTTGTTTAGGGGGAGTTTTTTCGTGTTTCTGAACTAATGGTTAGTAGTGCTCTACGCGCCTAATTTATCACTTTTATATGGCAATTCTCATATTTTTTTTCTATGTGTATGTGAGAGATAAAGGCAAAGCTGTCTGTAATAAATGTCACCCACAAAGTTGAAAGAGCGGCAGAGCCAAATAAGGATTTTTTTTTTTTTTGTATCGGAAGGACGTGTGGGGTGCTTATTTAGTTTAATGACATAAGTAAGAGGAGGAGGTGTTTGGGAGAGCTAGCTGGATTATTCTATGTAGGTGAGACACAAACAACAACATCAGTGAGGGAGGCCAGACAAATGAAACAGGGGTTCAAGCATCTCCTTAACACATGCCTATGAGGGCTCCCCTGGGTATTGCCCTGCTCGATTGGTGTCTATAATCTCCTCAACTTTTTCTTCTAATAACCCCCGTTGTAGATCAATTAAGGGGGGATGGGCCGGTTTTCTGGACCACTTTCTCCCTCATTTTTAGCCCCATTAGTTTTCAGATGCTAAGATGTTTGCCTCATTAGTTAGTCGATTTTAAGACCTTTCGCCCCATTTCGTCATCAATATTTAGACCTTTCGTGCTATTTAGGTGTCAATTAACCAATGATAGCGAGCCTGTAATGTTGGAAGAATCGGCCTTCGGACGGGAAATTTTTCTACCGAAAGATTTACAAATTAATCTAGAAGGGGGATCTAATGGATTTTTTTTTTTTTAAATTTGATGGAAGTCTAGGGAGGAAACTAGAAAAATAATGAATATATGCAAAAATCGGACAAAAAGTTAACCATCTCCCCTTAAGTTAAGGGGAGGTATGTCGTATTTCTAGACTCACTTCTCCCTCATGCTTAACCCCATTAGTTTTGAGATTTTAAGACATTTGCTCCATTAGTTTGTCGATGTTAAGAACTTTCGCCCCGTTTGTTTTATCAATATTAAGATCTTTCGTGCCATTTAGGTGTATATTAGTTTTTCTGGCGAGCGAAATCGAGCCTGTAATTGTGGAGGAAGGCCGGTAAATGTTTCTATCGAAAAATGTACAAATTAATCTCGAAGGGGGATCTAATGGATGTTTTTTTTTTAAAGTTTGATGGATCGAGGTCTAGGAAGGAAATTGAAAACATGATTAAAAGATAAATAAATATGCCAATAAATCCTCTCATCCCCCCTTAATGCCCATCTCTTGCTAGATTATACACACATGTTACCGGGTTCGAATCCTGGTGGATCACATATATGCTTTCATTAATTTCATAGGAGGTGTTTGGTGTTGTGGTGAAATTAATAAAAAATAGATTCTATAGGTTGTCGACGAGCTATTGATTTTGACTGTACGTAATATAATAAATATATAAATGTACGAGGCAGACACTTTTTTCACTTTATGCCTATTAGTCTTTTGCACGGCCTCCGCTTTATATATACAGTATATATATATATATATATATATATATATATATATATAAAGCGGAGGCCATTGCAAAAAACTAATAGGCAATAAGGGAAAAAAGGGTCTGCCTCGTATTGACCAATAGGCCTTCTGCAGGTTTCCATATTTCTTATATTCTTATGTTCTCCCCGACCAACAACCAAACCGAACCGTAATGGCTATCGGGGTTGCACACAATATTAGGCTACCGGGATCTAAATAATTATTATATCCTGCATGTAAATTACCCAATAAATCATAGTAATTTGAAATATTCCTATTAAAGCGCTTTGTTATGAGATTTATACAATTAAGGTTTATACAATTCAGTAACGAGTTTTGGCCGCCCGATCCCCATATTTCTGCTTCGTTTACCGAGTTTATACATTTTTGGCCAATTAGTTGATACGCTAAAAATGAGGGTTGGGAACTCATACAGAGGAACGAGGTTGAATCTCCCTCTCTCTCTCTCTCTCTCGAAGTTGTAAATAGTTCTCCAGTAGAGCAGTTCAAGAAGAGTGTAGATAGTATTTTGCACTCTGCAAAGAGTGTAGTGCACTAAACAGTATCTCTCTCATTCCACTTCGAGTATCTCCTTGGAATGAACCGCAAGGACTCGAGATACTATTCCTTGTAATTCCTTGTAACTCTCTCTCTCTCTCTCTCTCTGCAGCATACCAGTTGTCTCCAGCTCTATCTCCCTAATCCCTGATCTCTGTAGTTCATCACTTTTATTTAATCAGGTGTTTTGCCTATTGATATCGAGAGTTTGGGCAGTTTTATGTTTGGATTATAAATGATGGCTTCGGAGCCTAGAACGCGATCTAGTTGGCATTATCAAATTGCATAAAAGGCTATGATTCTTTGTTGACGATTAAGGGGTGATGAACGTATATATTTATTCATTTATACATCTTTTTATTATTATTATTTGTTTTGTTTAGTTTCCTCCCTAGACCTTGATCAAGCTTAGAAAAACACCCGCCCTAGACCCTCCTTCAAGATAAATGTGTACATTTTTCGATAACACAATTATTGTATCGAATTATATAATTTTCTGTCTGCATTCACCCAGTGGGGCGGTATTAAGTTATTTTTCTCTCTCTCTCTCTCTCTCTCATAAAATTATATTGTATTATATTAATCACCCTCACTCTGTCTCTCTCTCTTTCTCTCTGTTTGTCTGTCTTTCTCTCTCTCTTTCTCTAATGTGGTTCCTATCTACAAAGTCGAGTTGAATAGTCTAGTTTAATGATGAAAGAGTTAAGAGTTCACGTAGTTACCAACCTCTGCTTATCGTTACAGAATTAAGATTACGCTGCGAAAAGGGAAGTTTCGCATGAACCCTTATTCCGCAAATTATTTCGTACATATTGATCTAACAAGTTCTCATATATATATATATATATATATATACTGTATATATATAACCCAATTTTTTTTTTTGTTTTTTTTTAAATGTACAAGAAGACAAAAGCAAAGCTGCCTGTAGCAACTGTCTCTCCAAAGTTGAAATAGTGATATCGGGCCAGAGTCACAATGCCTGGACACAGGGAGCTTGAAGCAGTTTAAGTTATAGGATGAGGGAAAGATAGATTGAGGGAGACTGCTCCAGAGTTTAGTTGCTGAGTAGAACTAAGAAGATTAGAATAATCGGTTCACTCTTGGGTTACAAGGTTGTACAGAAATAGGGTGGAAATATGTTACAAGGTGGGTGCCCCCCACTCTCCGTAGAAGAGGAAGCTTAATCTGAGAAAACTTATTTTGTTTAGCATTTGGTAGTCTTCAATCTGAAGTACCTGATTTATCTCAGTAACTTAGTTTATATTTATTTTCCTTCATTTATTACTCGTCTAACATATCAATGTCTATATTTGTTAGGTTATTCATAGTTTGTATTAATAATACTTATCAATTTATTTTAAAGGAGATCTTGTGCATATAAGCGAAACGACTTCTTTAACATAAAAACAAATAATACCAAAGACGTTATACCAACTGTTTGCTTGATTCAGTAATTGAGTTGTCAATCACGCTTACTTTAACGAATTACCGATTCAATTTAATATATGCCTTTAATATTACCTGGTCTGAGTATATGAGTATATTGTTCCATAACAAGATATAACACACATACAAACACACACTTTCTCTTGCTCTCTCTCTCTCTCTCATATATATATATATATATATATATATATATATATATATATATATATATATCAAATTTACGAGTGAGTTACATGGATACATATTTAGGCCTTAGCCATGATTCGAACCGCAGTCAATCAGAATTACATAATCAGCTTTGACCCACTCGACCATGGCGTAATAGAAGGTATTATTATTATTATTATTTGTTTGTGGATAGGCCTACCCCTCTCCCTCATGCTTGTAGTATTTGTTTTTATATTTTAAGACAAAAGCCTCATTAGCTTAGCTATTTTAAGTCCTTTCGTGCCATTTAGCTACGGATTTTATATCCTGACGAGCGATAGCGAGCCTGCATTATTCTACAGAAAAATATACATATTATCCCAAAGTTTGTTTTATTTTTTGGATTTTTTTTTAAAACTTAATAGGGGCTCAGGAACAAGTTTGAAAAAAATAATAATAAACCGATTATACTAACGCTTTTTCCTTTAACCGTATCCACAACTTCGCTGTCATAACTTATCACAGACACTTTAACCCTTTGAAGACTGAGGCGCATTTGGGCAGTATATTCTGGCTATCATTAGACGATTTGATCCAGTTTAAGAAGGATCTCAGGGAATTATAAGGGTAAAGACTATATAATTTAATTTAACCCTCCGACTTCCATATCTCTCTCTCTTCGCCGCAATGTTGCATCTTTCTCGCTATTATATCGCTACTACAATAATCAGTGTTCCTCAGAGCTCTCTCAGTGTATACCACCTCCTGTACATAGGGTACGTAGTACCCGTCTTGCAACACAATCCCACCCCTACTCTGTGCAACTCTCGAACTCAATAGCTGAAACGATACTCCCAATCTTTCTTCTATTCAACAGAAGAGCTCTGGAACTGTCTCCCTTAATCCATCTTTCCCTCATCCCATGACTTAAATTGCTTCAAACTCCGTTTGTCCAGACATTTTGGCTCGAACAACCCTTGATTTTGGCTCTGTCGCTCTTTCAACTCTAGGGGAGGCACTCGTCACAGGCAGTTCTGCCTTTTGTCTCCCTCATCCACATAGAACAAAATATGTATCCCTCCTAATCTTAATAAAATCATCTAATAATAGCCGGAAACAAAAATTAATTGCGTATTGGATCTTAAAAGGGTAAAAGGATGTTTTCTGGACCCCTTTCTCACTCATGTTTAGCTACATTAGTTTTGGGATTTTAAGACATACAGTACACCCCACCCCCCTCATTTTGGGAATGGGGGGGGGGGGGCTATTTAGAATGTTCTTGCCCCACTTGTTTGTCAATTATATAACCTGTGCCATTTAGGCGTCAATTTTTTTCCTGGCGATAAATAGCGAGCCTGCAATATACGAGGAACCGGCTTTAGGCGTAGAAGACTTTTAAAGTTATAAAAGTGCTCATTTCGGGCGTTTCTGGAGGTCAAATAAAAACGAAATGCTAAAGTAATGGTTCGATTTTAATTATGTTTGTGCCATTGGATTCAGCGGGTGAATGTGTACTTGTGGTAGAAATTTGAGCAAAATCCATATATACATAACCCGTCTATGGGTGATTTAGAAGTTTTCAAAATCAAAATCAAAATTAGGCCTATTGGGCCTACAAAATGATCTAAATCCAACAATTTATATACCATTGGAATCGCAACGACGAGATGAATCCATGTATAACCTTGAAAACACAACATTCGAACATGACCTGCCAAAGTACTCGGTTTCGCCTGGACTAGAAGTGTTTTCAAAATATATTGTTTGATTCTGGGCGAATGGCTGGTCGAAAATAGAATCTACGACCATTTATGACAGGTGTTGGGCAAGATAAATCGAATGGCACCAAGTAGAATGAATTTGGACTCTTAGTTTGGGCTACAGAAGACTTAAAGTTGAAAAAGTGCTCTTTCGGGCGTTTCTGGAGGTCAAATAAAAACGAAATCCTAAAGTAATGGTCCGATTTTAATTATGTTTGTGCCATTGGATTCAGCGGATGAAAGTGTACTTGTGGTAGAAATTTGAGCGAAATCTATACATACATAACCCGTCTAAGGGTGATTTAGAGGTTTTCAAAATACAAATAAAAATTAGGAATACTGGGCCTACAAAATGGTGTAAATCCAACAATTTATATACTGTTGGAATCCCAACGACGAGACAAATCCATATATACCCTTGAAAACACAAAATTCGAACATAACCTGCCAAGGTACTCGGTTTCGCCTGGACTAAATAAAACCAAAGTGTTTTCAAAAAATATTGTTTGATTCTGGGCAATGGCTTGTCGAAAATAGAATCGACGACCATGTATGGAAGCTGTTTGGCAAGAGAAATCGAATGGCACCAAGTAGAATTAATTTGGACTCTTAGTTTGGGCTATAGAAGAGTTTTAATGTTGAAAAAGTGCTCATTTCGGGTGTTTCTTGAAGTCAAATCAAAACGAAATCCTAAAGTAACGGTCCGATTTTAATTATGTTTGTGCCATTGGATTCAGCGGGTGAAAGTGTACTTGTGGTAGAAATTTGAGCAAAATCCATACATACATAACCCGTCTATGGGTGATTTAGAAGTTTTCAAAATCAAAATCAAAATTAGGCCTATTGGGCCTAAAAAATTGCCTAAATCTAACAATTTATATACCGTTGAAATCGCAACGACGAGACGAATCCATATATACTCTTGAAAACACAAAATTCGAACATGACCTGCCAAGGTACTCGGTCTCGCCTGTTTTCAAAATATATTGTTTGATTCTGGGCGAATGGCTGGTTGAAAATAATATCTACCACCATGTATGGAAGCTGTTGGGCAAGAAAAATCGAATGGCTCCAAGTAGAATTAATTTGGACTGTTAGTTCGGGCTACAAAAGACTCTTAAAGTAGAAAAAGTGCTCATTTCGGGCGTTTCTTGAGGTCAAATCAAAAGAAAATCCTAAAGTAATGGTCTGATTTTAATTCTGGTTGTGCCATTGGATTCAGTGGATGAAAGTGTACTTGTGGTAGAAATTTGTGCAAAATCCATAAATACATAGCCCGTCTATGGGTGAGTTAGAAGTTTTCAAAATAAACATAAAAATTAGGCCTATTGGGCCTAACAAATTGTCTCAATCTAACAATCTATATACCGTTGGAATCGCAACGACGAGACGAATACATAATTTTATATACTCTTGAAAACACAACATTAGAACATGACCTGCCAAGGTACTCAGTTTCGCCTGGTGTTTTCAAAATATATTGTTTGATTCTGGGCGAATGGCTGGTCTAAAATAGAATCTACGATCATGTATGGAAGCTGTTGGGCATGAAAAATCGAATGGCACCAAGTAGAATTAATTTGGAATCTTAGTTTGGGCTACAGAAGACATTTAAAGTTGAATAAGTGCTCATTTTGGGCGTTTCTTGATGTCAAATCAAAACTAAATCCTAAAGTAGTGGTCCGATTTTAATTATGTGTGTGCCATTGGATTCAGCGGGTGAAAGTGTACTTATGGTAGAAATTTGAGCAAAATCCATACATACTGTACATAACCCGTCTATGGGTGATTTAGAAGTTTTCAAAATCAAAATCAAAATTAGGCCTATTGGCCCTACAAAATGGTCTAAATCCAACAATTTATATACCGTTGGAATCGCAACGACGAGACGAATCCATATATACCATTGAAAACACAAAATTCGAACATGACCTGCCAAGGTACTAGGTTTCGCCTGGACTAAAACCCAAGTGTTTTCAAAATATATTGTTTGATTTTGGGCGAATGGCTGGTTGAAAATAATATCTACGACCATGTATGGAAGCTGTTGGGCAAGCATACGATCTAATGCAAAGATCTGACCATGAGCAAGCAGTTTCTTAATGCTTTCACTGCTTGCAAATATTTTATATTTGTTTATGTTGTATTGCATACAATAATTTTTTTTTTTTTTTTATCTGGAGTCTTGTTCCCTAAGGTTAGGATATTTTACGAATGTCCCGCCTCCAGTCTTGATAATCAGGCGAAATCGTCAATGATGGAGGGGCCCTATTAAATTATAGGTTTAATTCCCGAAGGGAAGTAGAGAAAACCTAATATTTAGTAGGGCCCCGTAATCATTGACGACACTGTCCCTCCCGATCATCCCACTTCCCATTCGTTGACTTCCATAGTTTATTCTTGGTATCTCAGTGAAGGACGAGGATGGCCGCTAGAGGGCCTGGTGTCGAGGAAGCAAAACATGAGAAATCCACGTATATGGCAATTCATATGATAACGGATATTAAGTTATTTTTTCTTGTTTATTATTTACAGAGTTGTTTTCTGTAGGGTACCCGATCAAAATGACGATCCCATAAGGGAATTAAGCGTGCACTTATGACGAGTACTCCATGATACCTAAACCCAAGTGTTTTCAAAATATATTGTTTGATTCTGGGCGAATGGCTGGTTGAAAATAAAATTTATGACTATGTTTGGAAGCTGTTGGGCAAGATATATTGAATGGAACCAAGTAGAATTAATTTGGACTCTTAGTTTGGGCTACAAAAGACTTTTAAAGTTGAAAAAGTGCTCATTTCGGACGTTTCTTGAGGTCAAATCAAAACGAAATCCTAAAGTAATGGTCCGATTTTAATTATGTTTGTGCCATTGGTTCAGCGGGTGAAAGTGTACTTGTGGTAGCAATATGAGCAAAATCCATATATACAACCCGTCTATGGGTGATTTAGAAGTTTTCAAAATAAAAATAAAAATTAGGCCTATTGGGCCTACAAAATGGTCTAAATCTAACAATTTATATACCGCTGAAATCGCAACGACGAGACGAATCCATATATATTCTTGAAAGCACAAAATTCGAACATGACCTGCTAAGGTACTCGGTTTCACCTGGACTAAACAAATACAAGTGTTTTCAAAATATATTGTTTGATTCTGGGCGAATGGCTGGTCGAAAATAAAATCTACGACCACGTATGGAAGCTGTTGGGCAAGAGAAATCGAATGGCACCAAGTAGAATTAATTTGGACTGTTAGTTTAGAAGACTTTTAAAGTTGAAAAAGTGCTCATTTCGGGCGTTTCTTGAGGTCAAATCAAAATGAAATTCTAAAGTCATGGTCCGACTTTAATTATGTTTGTGTCATTGGATTCAGCGGGTGAAAGTGTACTTGTGGTAGCAATTTGAGCATAATCCATACATACATAACCCGTCTATGGGTGAATTAGAAGTTTTCAAAATCAAAATCAAAATTAGGCCTATTGGGCCTACAAAATGGTATAAATCCAACAATTTATATACCGTTGGAATCGCAACGCCGAGACGAATCCATATATACCCTTGAAAATACAAAATTCGAACATGATCTGCCAAAGTACTTCGGTTTCGCTTGGACTAAAAAAAAACAAGTGTTTTCAAAATATATTGTTTGATTCTGGGCGAATGGCTGGTCGAAAATAAAATCTACGACCATGTATAGAAGCTGTTTGGCAAGAGAAATCGAATGACACCAAGTAGAATTAATTTGGACTCTTAGTTAGAGCTATAGAAGACTTTTAATGTTGAAAAAGTGCTCATTTCGGGAGTTTCTCGAGGTCAAATCAAAATGAAATCCTAAAGTAATGGTCCGATTTTAATTATGTTTGTGTCATTGGATTCAGGGGGTGAAAGTGTACTTGTGGTAGAAATTTGACCAAATCCATAAATACAAAACCCGTCTATGGGTGATTTAGAAGTTTTCAAAATCAAAATCAAAATTAGGCCTATTGGTACTAAAAAATTGTCTAAATCCAACGGTTCCCGGACAACTGAACCAGTGACAACTGAACCAGTGACAATTGAACCAGTGGACAACTGAACCAGTGGACAAATGAACCAGTGGACAACTGAACCAATGGACAACTGAACCAGTGGACAACTGAACCAGTGGACAAATGAACCAGTGGACAACTGAACCAATGGACAACTGAACCAGTGGACAACTGAACCAGTGGACAACTGAACCAGTGGACAACTGAACCAGTGGACAACTGAACCAGTGGACAAATGAATCAGTGGACAACTGAACCAGTGGACAAATGAACCAGTGGACAACTGAACCAGTGGACAACTGAACCAGTGGACAACTGAACCAGTGGACAACTGAACCAGTGACAATTGAACCAGTGACAACTGAACCAGTGGAAAAAGGTTACAAATTTATTGAGAAACATTCATTAACCGCATTCATAAATCTAAGCAAATAGTTACAATGAAATATTAACAGACGTCCAGGTGCTGAAGGGGTTAACTATTATTATTGTTCCGCAACTGTACCAATGGATATCAAATATGAACCAGTGGACACTTAAAATAATATTTCTAGTCATAATATATTTATTTTCATCATTGCGAATTGTAGAGTAAAATAGTATAATATAGAAACATGTACCAGTGGATATAAAATGTGAGCCAGTGAACAACAGTTATAAATTTATTTATATTCATATTCTTTATATTTGTTCTTGTGAATGACATAGTAAAAGAGCTTAAATATTTATAATATTTCTAGTCATAATATATTTATTTTCATCATTGCGAATTGTAGAGTAAAATAGTATAATATAGAAACATGTACCAGTGGATATAAAATGTGAGCCAGTGAACAACAGTCATAAATAATATTTATTTATATTCATATTCTTTATATTTGTTCTTGTGAATGACATAGTAAAAGAGCATAGTATAAAAATTTGAACAAGAAACATCACATCCAGCGCACAACAGTGTTCCCTATTCACACCACCTGCATGTTAGCTATTACTCGCAGATAAAGGAGCTTATCTGGTTCACCTCCATACCCCTCAACTTTGGCGGAGAGTCGCTGTGCGAGTCTGGTGTACTTGTTGGCGGGTGTGTCGCAGCGATGTACCAAAGCATTTTGGTGTACAAGACGCTGGACGGCGATGTCCCGAGCAATGCCCTTCAGAAACTTCCACATATTTGGGTGCGCACACATGTACACCGATTTCAGGGCATTGTGGAACCCTTCACAGCAGTTTGTGGTTTTTGGAGAACATTCTTCGGCGTCCTCAAAGTGGTTCCAAAGTTTGATAGGGAAATGGGGATCCCTCCGACGTCCGCCAATCTGCATGCCTCGTATGTATGTGGCCTCGAAATATGCCACCACTTCTTCGACTTCCGGCTCCTGAGGGAGGGTTACAACAAGCTCCTCAAAAATCTGTATGACATCATCTTCGGGCAAAAATGCCAAAGCTGGCAGACACTTCATGAGCACCGAAAATGCGGGGTCATTTTCATACCTAGCCTTTAGGCCGACGCTGGCAATTTTGGAAAAACTCCATTCATTGGTCACCAATTTTCCCATGGATTTTTGTATTTTTCCCTGTTAGTTTTCATCAATATATAGTGTTTAGAAATAATTAGAACCCTCGGCGAAACCGTTTTCCCCATTATACAACGATCTTAAGACACGCCGCCCGATAGTGGGGAGGGCTATGAAGTACAGGGAAAATGAGGGGTTAAATGCGTAAAACGGCGATACATACGTATTCAAGCAAAACTTGGCTCGGGTTTGAAGGTATTTCAAAGGCCTAAAACCCAATATTTCGAAAACCCGAGCCAAGTTTTGGCCAAAGCTGGCTCGGATTTTGCGAGTTTGTAGACAACAAAATGACAGTAACCTCATTTAGAAATTTGGCTCAGGTTTCCCAAAATTGCAAACCCATAAAACCCGAAATTTGGAAAACCCGAGCCAGCTTTTGGCCAAAGCTGGCTCGGATTTTGCGAGTTTGTAAACAAACAAATGACAGTAACCTCATTTAGAAATTTGGCTCAGGTTTCCCAAAATTGCAAAGCCATAAAACCCGAATTTTGGAAAACCCGAGCCAAGTTTTGGGAAAAGTTGGCTCTGGTTTTGCGAGTTTTAAGAGTAAACAAATTACACTAACCTAATTTCGATTTTTGGCTCATGTTAAGCTATCATAGTGTTTACAAGCCTATACCCCTTTGAAAGGACATTAGCCTAACCTAACAACCTTACCTAACCTATCCTAGTATTATGGGTGGGGGCTGCCGCCCCCACACCCCCGCTATTTGCATCTTTGACCGATTGTTTGTGTATTTGTCTGTGAAAAGGGGGTAATTGTTTAGTGTATGGCCTGCTAAAGAAAATGGATTTTTGAGCACAGACTAAACTAAATGTTCACTACTGTATTTACATAGCTGGTCATTAACCTAACCTAACCTAACCTAACCTAACCTAACCTAACCTAACCTGGGCATCTTGGGGGCTGCTGCCCCCAGACCCCCGCTGGTCTTGGGATGAAAAGTGATAAAAAACACATATCTCTTATCTCATTATTCAAAGTTTTGTATTTGGTTTAATATACACTTCCCAGGTCATTTGAACAGTTCTATTGCTTCTATATATCATATAATACACCATATAATACGTTTTTAATAACTAGAAAAAAAGAGGACTTCGATTAAACAATTACGGAAATACCTTAAAACACGAGCCAAGTTTTGCTTAAATAATTTAGTTTTCGCCGTTTTTAAACCCGCGAAAATATGAAAGCGTAATTGCATACCTTATTGAGATGTGGAGGGAGTAGGTGGGGAAGAGATGCGTCCACGTTTTCGACGAGGAGTTACGACGAGTAGTGGTTTTATTTAAAAACCAATAATGACCGCATCGCCACTGGTCTGCCGGTTCATAATAGTAACATTCGTTTGAGCAGAGTTTGCAGGAAACAGAGGTAGGCAAACAACCATGGTCAGTAAAAACCTTAAGGGCTGCACTATTGTTCCTTGTAGTGTCAATAATCACTGAATGTGGGAGGGGTGAACAACCATTACAAGCGGCGTCCATGACTAAAGTGAGGAGAGACTTAAATGAAGGTGTGTATCTGTGATTGGTTCAGTGCAATGACGTAATCAAGGTCAATAAACTCACCTGATAGGTTGCTGGTTGTATGCGTGACGGAATCTATGAGTTTAATGACGTGTCAGAAAAAAACCCCAATAAGAATCCAGAAGTGTCTCGTGACGTATTGCCAAGGAGTTAGGAAATGAAACTCAGTATTTCCAATGAGGATTGGCAGATGGCGTGATAGTATTACAAAAGTTGAAGGATAGAGCTCTCCAGTTCACGAAAAAATGGCGTCGCTGAAAGCCGCGCCGTCTATAAGAGAGTATTGACAACCGTTTTACGGTAGGTAGACATGTTGTTACCGGTTTTTTTAATAGGTTTTGCCGAGGGTTGAAACTAATTTTTATATGATACTTAGAGCATATAGATTCCATATCGGTCTTCAAATATGTCAAAATAATTGGTGACCAATAAATGGAGTTATACTGCAATTTTTCGTATGACGCACTGACTGAGATGGAAAAAGCAGCCGGAAGTGGAGGTGGAGGGGAACTTCTTGGCAAATGCGTTGATGGCCGCAGCTTCAAAATCTGTGAGAACTTTTTCAGGTTGTAGACCAGGCATGACTGTGAGAAGGATGTCAATCATCTTTTCATACGTGGCTTGGGTTTTGTTGGGAAGAAGTAAGTAAACACAGGGAGGATAGGTGCTTCCGACTTTGGCGTGAATGGTGTAAAGTTGGAAGAAACATATGGGTGTGGTTTCGAACGTACCATCACACATCCATACCGTTCCGTTGCCGTTGAGACTGGTGACAATATTTAGATTACCCATGCAGATAATGCGGTCAACATCATTCACTCCAGAATCATTCAGAATAATTTCTTGATATTCTGAGGAATATCAAAGTTTCTAGAGCGGGGGATTTCACGCACACTCTCATTGCGCTGACGTTTTCTTCTTAATAATCGCTCCAATGACGACTTTTGTGGCAGTCGTTGCAGAGCGTCTTCACTTGCAGAAGGTACAGCATTGGCTACGGAGTTTCTTACACTGTCTGATGAGCCTTCGCCAAATTATTGTAGTGTGCTCACAACTTGCTGCACTTGGGCTGTTAGTGGATCGCCAGAATGATTATGAGCGTTGGTCTCCTTGGTCACGCAGTCCCCTTCTGTCATCACACTAGCACTGCACCGATTTTTACGATAATGGCGACAGCGCCAGTAGGAGATTCCTGGAATCATCCAATGTTCTCTGCTCCTCTTCACATACTCATGCCCAGCATATAGGAAGAGTGGTTTACCCCGCTCGGTGCTACCAAACTGAATAGACATTTAAGATTTATGGGTAGGGTAGTGATAGTTTGTATGGTGAAAGCTGGGCATAGACTGACGACCACGAAGGTGTAAACAAACGGACGACATGGAGTGCAAGTGTCCTCGAAATTTCAGTTTTCCATTGGTTTTCGTCTGCACTAAAAAAGGCACAGAAATCGATATTCAGCAGGAATATCAACTAAAATACGGTCGTAATACTTTCATAAATACATCAATGATCAAATCATAGCCTGAAACTCGAAAGTCGTCAATTGTCACTGGTTCAATTGTCACTGGTTCAGTTGTCCACTGGTTCAGTTGTCCACTGGTTCAATTGTCCACTGGTTCAATTGTCCACTGGTTCAATTGTCCACTGGTTCAATTGTCCACTGGTTCAGTTGTCCACTGGTTCAGTTGCCCACTGGTTCAATTGTCCACTGGTTCAATTGTCCACTGGTTCAATAGTCACTGGTTCAGTTGTCACTGGTTCAGTTGTCCGGTCACCACTTATAATAATATTATTTATGGGAAGGTTGTAGGCTTTCTCTTCTAAATGTTTTTTTTTTTTCATATGCGCATACTATTCAAGTTTTCCAAATTGTCGTTATTCCCTTTAAAGGGGGCGACCTGCTTTTTTCTCTTATTTTCTCCCTTTCTGGGTAGTATCAATTTTTCCCCATTTGGCCTACTGTTTTAAGACGTTTATCCCCATCCGGGTGTTGATTTTTTCCTGGCGAGCAGCAGCGAGCCAGCATATTTGTTTAAAAGGTTTTTGTCTCCGGCGAAGCCAGATTTCTCCATAAAATGCAGGCTCGCTATCGCTCGTCAGGAAGAAATCGACACCTGGATGGGGATAAACGTCTTAAAACAGTAGGCCGAATGGATAAAAGCCAGAGAAAGAGAGAAATGGAGAGAAAAAAAACAGGTCACCTCCCTGCTTCACTGTCAGACTTATCCGACAGTTAAACAGCTCTCTCTCTTTCTCACACAATCAACACCATCAATAGCCCAGCTGATCCTTACGTTAGCTTATCTAGTACCGAAGACATATTTTTCATTTAATTCTAGCCACATTAAGACGATTTTGTGCACCTTAAACAAAATTTGTGGTCGAAAAAGCGTCGAGTGCGATATTTCGAAGCCTGTTGCACCTTTTTTAAACTGAATAAAAACTTCTAATAGTAGCTAGAATAAAGTTAAAACGACGGCACCAATACTGAGAGGGTCGCTATGTCATCCTACTATCCACAGTCTTTAGGTTAAACCTGTATCTCACGAGCGCTTTTTCACTCAATATAATATCCTCAACACTGGTCTGGCAGCTTATGTGGTCAACATATGAGGCATTTCGGTTGCCTAAATTCATCAATCATCTGTCTAGATTCCGATACCGTTGCAAAATATTCCAGAAATGTTACCAGAAAAATGTTGATCATCGAATGTTGACTGTAAAAGCTCTCGTGTGATACTTGCTTTAGAATGCACAAAAATGTGCACACTGCTATCGAACTTCTCATATCTCTCCCCTGTCATTCTAGAACACATCGCCTGTCCTATTTCATCCCTGTCCGTCTCTCCTGTCCTCAATCCCGTCCATCTCTCATCTTATCGACATAAGGATGGAAAGAGGCAGACGTGCACGAAATTCGTACCCTACCTCTAATTCAACTAACTATCTCCCAACTGAAAATAAATATGAAAGCCTTAACACCCATGAACGAGACCTCGTCTCTATAATTATAATATTTAATTTGCATTGCATTTTATTTGTGTGTGCATGTCTTTATTAACTTTGTTATTCACCCTTTCATTACCGGGGACGTCTTTTTTATTTGATTTATGTTACACTTAGACAATTTAACGAAGCTTAGGAACGATTTGATGTATGGTAGCTAAAATGATGAATTGAGATAGTCTGCAACCTTTTAATTGGTAGACGACCGTTATAAGCTGAATATAATCGTTTAATAGTTGCCAAAATATAACGAAAAGGATGTCCCTGGTACTGAACGGGTTAACCCCTTCAGTACCAGGGACGTTCTTTTCATCATATTCTGGCAACTATGAGACAATTTTATTCAGCTTAGGAAGGCCCTCTAGCAATTATAAGGCTTCAAACTATCTCGACCAAAGTGTTTACCTACCACAGATCCTGCCTAAGGTGCATACTATCGTCTAAATGTAGCTAGAATATAATATAGCACACGTCGCTGGTACTCAAAGGGTTAATATAATATGTTTGTCTTCCATCAAAGGTGCAAATAACAGTAGACGTCGGTAAGATAGGACACAGAGAGCCACGGTGTTATGACTTCCTTATGGGGGGATGGTTCACTAATAACAGCAGACGTCGGTAAGATAGGACACAGAGAGCCACGGTGTTATGACTTCCTTATGGGGGGATGGTTCACTAATAACAGCAGACGTCGGTAAGATAGGACACAGAGAGCCACGGTGTTATGACTTCCTTATGGGGGGATGGTTCACTAATAACAGCAGACGTCGGTAAGATAGGACACAGAGAGCCACGGTGTTATGACTTCCTTATGGGGGGATGGTTCACTAATAACAGCAGACGTCGGTAAGATAGGACACAGAGAGCCACGGTGTTATGACTTCCTTATGGGGGGATGGTTCACTAATAACAGCAGACGTCGGTAAGATAGGACACAGAGAGCCACGGTGTTATGACTTCCTTATGGGGGGATGGTTCACTAATAACAGCAGACGTCGGTAAGATAGGACACAGAGAGCCACGGTGTTATGACTTCCTTATGGGGGGATGGTTCACTAATAACAGCAGACGTCGGTAAGATAGGACACAGAGAGCCACGGTGTTATGACTTCCTTATGGGGGGATGGTTCACTTTTTGATCGTTTTGTTCATGTATTGATTATTTTTCTAGTTTCCTCCACAGACCATCATCAAACTTTAACAAATATCCATTAAATCCCCCTTCTATATTTATTTGTACATTTTTCGGTAGAAACATTTCCCGGCCGAAGGCCGGTTCTTCCAAAATTATAGACGCACTATCGTTCGCCAGGAACAAAATCGACACCTAAATAGCACGAAAGGTTTTAATATTGACAAGGAAATGGGGCGGAAGGTCTTAAAATCGACAAACTAATTGGGCAAACATCTTAAAATCTGAAAACTAATGGGGCTAAACATGAGGGAGAAGCCGGGGATCTAGAAAACACTGCCCATCTCCCCCTAAACCCTTCTGTACCGGTGACGTCCCTTTCGTGTTATTCAGGCAACCATTTAATGATATTATTCAGCTTAGGAAGGACCTCTAGTAATTGAAAGGCTATAGCCTATCTCATTTAGGAAGACCAGGAGGTGAATCAGAGCAATGTGTGAAAGTGTACGATTTAGTTTTATATTATCTTTAACCCTTTGAGAATCGTGAAGTTGGCAATTGATTCTGGCTATTATTAGACGATTTTATTCAGATTAGGAGGGGTATATGGAAGTCAGAGTTAATTGGGAAGGTATTTACCCTTTTGATGCCCACAGATCCTTCATAAGCTGCATAAAATCGTCTAATGATAGCCAGAATAAACTGTCAAAACGCGTCATAATCTTCAAGGAGTTAAATCGAAGTAACTGTGATAGGGATAAAATTGATCAGCAGTGATGTCATATGAGCTATGGAGGATAGGCGATGGGTTAGAAAAGACTGGAGAGAAAATGTTAGAGGAATATTGTGACGAACTGGAGAACATTAAAAGAAAACAGGTGGAAAAGAGAAGACCAATAGATCCAAGGAGTAGTAAATTGTTTTGGTATGAGAAAATTAAAATAAATATATATATATAAAATAGTATGGACATAAAAGTGAAAGAGGATAATATGGAAATCCACTATCCGGGAACCAAAACCGTTTATTAGTATATTTATTACTTCTACATCTTAAAAAGGAAAGAAGGATATTACCTATTAGTGACTGGCTAGGTGACGTATCGTAACAGGCTGGGAAGATGGAAGGGATGGTGGTTGATGAACAGATGGATAGAATATGGTCAGACCAGCTGATAGTCCGGTAGATAGTGGACGGAGAGGACGGGTGAAGGATGGATAGGTACTGGGTTTTAACGTTTTGAAGACTGTGACGCATTTTAAGGGGGCATGGGTCGTTTTCCTAGACTCCCTTCTCCCTCATATTTAGCCCCATTAGTTTTCAGATTTTATGACGTTCGGCCCGTAAGTTTGGCAAGTTTAAGACTTTTCGCACCATTGATTTGTCAATATTAAGACTTTTCGTGTCATTTAGGTGTCGATTTTTCCTATCGAGCAATAGCGAGCCTGTAATTTAAGAGAAACCAGCCATCAGCCGGGACATTTTTCTATCGAAGAATGTACAAATTTATCTGGAAGGAGGGTCTTGGAGGGTGCATTTTTAATCTTGATGGAGGTCTAGGGAGGAAACTTAAAACATGATTAAAAAATACATTTTTCTATGGGCAAATTCTAAGGATCGTTTTGTACTGTTATCTAGAACTAGACTCGACGTACATTTTGCTTAAGTTTTTAAACTATCTAATCACAATGCTTGCCTCTCAAAATTGCCAGAACAATTAGTCATGGGCATTTCAATCCAATGTCGCCGTTGTTGTTCGTGTAAACTACATTCAGACAATTTATTCAACTTGGGAAGGTCCTGTCAAAGTTAGAGATTTAATTGAGATAGTATTTATCCCTAAGATTATTAGAGGCCCTTCTTAAGCTGAGCAATCTCATCTGGCTGTAGCATCAATAAAGCAAATATGTAGTGGTATGATTCAGGAGCTTAAGGGGGTCACCTGCTTTTTGTTCTCTCCTTTTCTCTCTTTCTCTGGCTTGTATCCTTTCGGCCCCATTCAGCCTACTGTTTTAAGACGTTTATCCCCATCCAGGTGTCAATTTTTTACTGGTGAGCGGTAGCGAGCCAGCATATTTTTTATTTTTGTTTGACAGCAGGCTAAATTTGTACATTTTTCGATAGAAAAATGTCTCCGGCGAAGCCGGATTTCTTCATATAATGCTGGCTCGCTATTGCTCGCCAGGAAGAAATAGACACCTAGATGGGGATAAACGTCTTAAAATAGTTGGCTGAATGGGGCAGAATAGATACAACCCAGGGACAGAGAGAAAAGGACAGAAATAACAAAAAGCAGGTCACCCCCCTTAAAGGCGTCATCACACTAGTTTTTATCTCGATATTGTTTTTAACCCCTTCTCTACCGACGACGTATTTTAAATTATATTTTAGCTATATTTAGACGACTTAGTGCAGCTTGAAAAGGAACTGTGTTAGTAAAAAGGGTTAAGTGAGATAGTTGGAAGCCTGTTAATTGCTGTTAGCCCTGTTTAAACTGAATACAATCGTCTATTAATTGCCAGAATAAAATATAAAAGACGTCTCCGGTACACAGTCGGTTAATATGTTTTCTGCATTGGTATTTTGGCGCAAAGGTCTGGATCTGAAGTTGTCAAACCAGAATGACTGAACAAAATGCCTGGATAATAAGTGTTGGATAGGGTACGGGCTCAATATGGCAGCGGGGTAGAGCTTTTACTGGCTAGAAGAAAGGGAGGATTGATGGACAAGGGAGGGAGGGTGGGGGAGGTGGACGGGGCTGGGAGGTAGGAGGTGGGGGGGGGGGGGGAGAGCTACAGTAAGTGGAGAGGGTGGGGCGGGGGGGGGGGGGGGGGAGAGAGAGAGGGGTAGGGGAGAGGTAAGTGGATGCCAGAGGGTAAATAGAAGATACATAATTTTAACCCTTTGCAGATTATGACTCTTTTTGAAAGTTTAAACTGGCTATCATTAGACGATTTTAGACAGTTTA
Source organism: Paralithodes platypus (assembly GCA_032716605.1). Taxonomy (NCBI): domain Eukaryota; kingdom Metazoa; phylum Arthropoda; class Malacostraca; order Decapoda; family Lithodidae; genus Paralithodes; species Paralithodes platypus. The sequence goes on along the minus strand of CM064553.1, from coordinate 3,642,326 downwards.
GGGATAGAAGGATCTATGGGAATGATAAGGGAAAAGCCTATCTCACTTAACCCATTCCTAGTCTGAATATTATCGTCTACTTATAGCCAGAACACAGAAAGTAAATGTGCAATCGGATCTTGAAAGGGTTAGGAATCCGATTTTTTTTTTTTTTTTCCCTATGTTCCATCTTACTCCCTCTCGGCCCTCTCGGGAATAGGCTGAGAGCCTGACCATTCACCCCTGTACAATCAACAGTGAAGTGAAGTTGTTTATACAACTATGATTACTAGATTGAAAAATATATAAGGACCCAATAATTTAGGATGATTGATCGAGTAGTGCTGGTTGTGTTAACCGATTTGCATTGGCAGCTTTAGTCCCAGTTTATTTACATTAGACACTAATGAAGATGCATCAACACGATAATCAATATTTTTCTAAACACATGGTATACATGGTATCCACAGTGGGTGGATGGGACTCGTTAGCCTTGGTCGGCAACTCATCTAGGGGAGACAACCTTATACAAATCCGGGTGGATGGGACTCGTCAGTCTTGGTTGGCAACCTGTCTAGGGGAGTAAACTTGATACAAATCCGTACTGCTTACCTAAGGGTAAGGCAGGTTAGTGGATGGATTAGCCGAACACCACTGTAGAAAAATAGTGCTAACAAGATAAACAGATGGCCTCGGAGTCGGACGGATCCTAAATTGAGTGGTCAATCCTGTAAGTCCTTTACTAAACTGGCTCGGGTTGTCCCTCTCACAGGGAATAGGTCCGCTTGGGGGCATTCTGTGTATGGCCACCCTCGTAAGGGGAGTAAGGCGTCCGGCAATAGATAGATAGATAGATAGATGGTATACAGTTAATTAGTAGAAGGAACGTTTAAGAAGATTCTGTTCAAGTTAACCACTAAACATGTATTTGTAAATAAATTAAAATGCGGATAGGGACATCAAAGGGGCCGTCAGACTGTTGTCCTCTTCAGAAGGTTTTGCTGGTCAAGGCACCGAAGTTGTTGAAGCCCTACAAGAAAAGCACGCACCTACACCTAGGGACCTAAACCTCCCCCCTGCCCCAAATGACCAGATGCCCCAACCTTTAGTTGTCACGAAGGAGCAGGTGGTTGCCGCAGTGACTTCATTCCCAGCAGGCTCAGCCGCGGGCCCAGATGGTATCCGACCCGCCCACCTCAAAGGCCTCTTGGGTCAGGGATCAGGAGCTGCTGGGGAGGCACTCTTGGAAACCCTCACCAAATTCATGAACATGGTTTTAAGAGGGGAAGTACCCGACTGTGCCACACCTCTATTTTTTGGGGCATCACTCTGTGCACTGGCAAAAAAAGATGGCGGTGTGCGCCCAATAGCAGTAGGGAACACCTTCCGGCGCCTTGCCACAAAGGTGGGTTTGAAACCACTCTCGAATGGCCTAGGTCAACACTTAAGACCAGTTCAACTAGGTTTCAGAACTCCAGGGGGGTGTGAAGCTGCTGTACACGCAACCCGCACCTACCTCAGCCAAGCCCAAGAAAAACGAGTGCTTCTAAAGATTGACATGCGGAACGCATTCAACAGCATTCGCAGGGATGTCTTCCTCCGTGCAGCTCAAGAACACATCCCCACTCTGTACCCCCTACTTTGGCAGGCTTATTCCAAACCTTCAATCCTGATTTTTGGCGAGACGGTTATCCCATCAGCGACCGGGTTACAGCAGGGAGATCCAGGTGGTCCTGCTCTTTTCTCAATAGGGGTGGATGCAGCAGCTAACAAAGTAAGGTCAGAACTGAATGTATGGTACCTGGACGATGCAACCTTGGGAGGGTCAGTAGAGAACGTTCTAACCGACCTAAATAACATCGTAACTGACCTCGGCCAGGCTGGGCTAGTGATAAATGACACCAAATGTTAACTTGTCCTCCTCAACCACACACGTGAAGAAGGAGAAGAGACTCAGGCCCTGTTTCGAGGGATATTGCCAGATGTAAAGATCCTTCAGGAGCACCAGCAAACCCTATTAGGTTCCGCACTAACTCTGGCAGCAATCCCACCAGCACTTCAAGTTAAAAAGGAGGAGCTTCAATGTCTCGTGAGTCGCCTGATACACATCGATGCCCACTCAGCTCTGGCCCTTCTCAAGAACTGTTTCTCCATCCCAAAACTCCAATACCTCCTGCGCACATCGATGACTTACACGAACAATGGTGGCCTCCAAGAATTAGACAGCATAATCCGAGAAGCAGTGACCAGCATCACCAACGTGGAATTTAAAGAACGGACCTGGACACAAGCCACCCTTCCTGTCCGTCTCGGGGGCTTGGGCATACGGAGAGCCTCGGATATTGCCTCCTCAGCCTTTATCGCTTCCCTCATCGCGACCAACGACCTTGTAGTGTCCATCCTTTTTTCTCAACCCGGAATGACACTTAATGGGGACGTAACAGTAGCGATTAACACCTGGAAGGAAAGTACAGGAGCAGAGGAGGAGCCTCAGGGTACCTCCAGGAGCAAGCAGAAAGCGTGGGATACCATCTCGGCGAAGAAAACTCAAGAAAATCTCCTAACCAATGCAGACCAGGTTGCAAAAGCACGCCTCCAGGCAGCCGCCCGTTCGGAGAGTGGCTTGTGGTTACACGCCATCCCCATCCCACCTCTTGGAACTCACTTGGATGCTGAAGCGCTCCGGGTTGCCATCGCGCTCAGAGTGGGTGCGGCAGTTTGTCACCCACACACTTGCAAGTGTGGTGGGGGGATGGATGCTCAAGGTCACCATGCCTTGTCATGTAATTACAACGCAGGGCACCTGCCAAGACACTCTGCACTAAATGATGTCATAAAACGGGCCCTGCAGAGTGCTAACCGTGCATCAATCCTCGAACCACATGGACTTCACAGAGAAGACGGCAAACGGCCAGATGGGATGACCACTTTCCCTTACAAGAATGGCCGGTGCCTCGTGTGGGATGCCACATGTGTTGACACTTTCTCCACAACCAACATCGCCAGAAACGTCGACGAAGCAGGTGAAGCCGCCCGGATAGCAGAAAATAAAAAGCGAGAAAAATATCAAGCCATCGCCAGAAATCATCAGTTCGACCCCTGGCATTCGAAACTTCAGGAGTCTTCGGCCCTACCACCCTTAAGATGGTGAATGAAATAGGCCGTAAAATCAGAGAAGTTTCAGGAGAACCCCGGGAAACCCTCTGGCTCAAGCAAAGACTAGGGATGGCTATCCTCCGGGGCAATGCCACCAGCGTCATGAGCTCAGTTCGACTGGACTGGGTCATGCCACTGTGTGAGGCCCGGGCAGGAGTGGTGTATCCGTAGTCTTTCCACAGTAGGGTAAAACAAAACATAAACTTTATTTATATTTAACATGTGTGATGCACATAAATAAAAGGGGATGTGTCGGATGGTTGAAAGCCACAGTTGGTCGCGCGTTTGGGGCTAGCAACACGTATTATGAAAAACATGTATCCTCCTTCATTCACTGTCCCCCCCTTCACTCACTGAACCCCACAATTTGCCGGAGGATAACAGGTTTTTCACAATACGTAGACGGAAGTCTTTAAAAAAAAAAAAAAGTGCAATAGTTAGAAGATTGAATTATAGGGTCTGGAGTTCTCAAAAAAGGGCTCCAGTCCTGACGCTATTCTTTATTTACAGTGTGCTGGCTTAATAATCCAGAAGGGTTGATAGCCTTTGAAGTTCTATGTTAACTAAATTGAATGATTGAATAGCTGTAAACCTCCTGCCCCTTTTCTGGCCCCAGCTATGTTGGAGGTGAAAGGGAACTTCAGTGATTTACTGTTTCAAGTTTAGTCGTTGAGTATATACAAGTTTAACTATTGTACACTCGGAGGCCATAGTCTTTAACTCGTCATCACAATTCGTGGAATCCGTTTGCTTTTCTTTATAACTATTTGGATTAATTTTTTAACAGGACTAGCTTTTCAATATATAGTATATCTAGTTTTGTAGTTGATATATAGATATAATTATATTCATAAATTCTCTTCAAGAGATATGTATGTATGTATGTACTCAGGCACGTACATTATTGCTGGGGGTGGCTGACACGAGACAGAGCCCAAACAGAAGCGACATTTATAATTCCTATTCTCAGGGTCCGTGACCATTTTCGCGTTCCCTCGCCCGTTTCTCTGCCTAGTCAAGTAGAAGAATATATTCCAGAGATATACTTCCATAATTAGAAATAGGTGAAGTACACGAATGTACGTGAGCTAGAGAGACTATAATTGCATCTGAGTGCACATTGGTTTATCTGTTCCCCACTCTACCCTACCACCTCAGGAACCCCTCACACCATCACCATACGTCAGCTGCTAGACTAACCATTGCGCTCTCTCTCTCTCTCTCTCTCTCTCTCTCTCTCTCTCTCTCTCTCTCTCTCTCTCTCTCATATACATTTATATGTAGGCCTATGTATTTATAATTTTAACTATGTGTTTTAAATAATTATATATTTTTTACCTTATATGTATTGTGTAGAGAAGAACCACAAACTGAAAATATAATAATTTGCATTTGCATTTGACTTTGAATTCTCTCATAAGTCACTCTACTAGTAAATCCTCGTCCCAACACCTCTTTTGGGTGTAGAAAGGTATGCACGGAGTACAAGGGAAAGGAAATCAAGCAACAATAGTTCTAGTAACCCTTCTAGGCTGCTTGTCCTCCAAAACACTGATGATCAAGTGTCCAAACAGTGGTTTAGAGTGGGTATGGGAACATTGGAAAAGGAAATACTGCCCTGGAACTAATGTCCGTGGCAGGATTGGGAAGTTAGTAGGGCACAGATGGGTTAGTAACTGAGGGGAGGATAAAATAAAGTTATTCATTTACAAACGCAGTCAGTCGCGGGTTTGATGCGAGATATTTGTCTAGGCGAAGTTTAAATGAATCAACGGTGCTGCAGTCTATAACATCTCGGGGAAGCCCATTCCATAAGTTGACAACTCGATTGAAGAAGACATTTTTAGCTTCATGTGAGTTAACCCACTGAGCCCCAGCGACGCAGCGTTTGCGTCCGCAATGTATGTAACGCTAAACCCCAGCGACGCAACAGTTGCGTCAGTGTTACTCCGGTCCCAATTACTTCGGTCCTATGGCACCTAGAGGGCTCAGATTTGTACGGGAGCTGTGTAAGTATCCCACGCAACCACAAAAATGGTTGAAAACTCTCAAAGTCCAACTGCGTGTGCGTGAGCGCGCAAAAACCGGAATTTTGGGTGTTATTGCCTTCAATTTTTTACTCCTGTAAAATCCGTTTTCGGGGGCTCCGTAGGACCAATTTTTGACCTTTTTGATCGTTTTTTTGTGGTTTTTCCTTCATTCCTAACCCATTCGCTATTGTTTCTGGAAAAAAAACTTTTCAAAACCGGCTGGTCCCTGGTGGTACATTTATTAATAACTAGCTGGGGCTCAGTGGGTTAAAAGATTTACCAATAATTTTGCACCCGTTTCCCCGCGTGTAATTAGGTTGGTCGATAGTGAAGTACTTACTACAGTTCATATTATCGATGCCTTTGATGATTTTGAACACTTGAATTAAGTCGCCTCTTAATCTGCGCTGGGTTAAAGGAAATAGATTTAATTCTCTAAGACGCTCCTCGTATGGTTTGTTCTTTAGGCTAGGTATCATTTTGGTAACTCTACGTTGAACTCGTTCTAGCTTGTCTATATCTTTTTGGTAATAAGGGCACCAGGATTGAATGCAATATTCCAGAAGAGGGCGGACTGAGGAATTGTAAAGGGTTAGGATAACGATAATGACCTGCCTATAAAGCCAATTATTTTGTTTGCCTTCTTAACAACTTCTGAACATTGTTGACTCGGTTTTAGGTTATTCGATATTGTTACTCCCAGATCGGTTTCTCTGTTTACATTCCTAAGCTGAGTGCCATTCATCAAATAGTTTGCTTTCTCGTTTTGGTATCCGATATGTAGTACTTTACATTTATCCGCATTGAAACTCATTTGCCAAATTTGGGCCCAACATGACAACTTACCTAGATTGTGTTGCATATCGTCAACTTGTTCTTTTGAGAGTACGCTATTTGCAATTTTTGTATCGTCAGCAAATTTTGAGATTGTACAGGTGAGACCCTCATCTATGTCGTTGATGTAAATTAGAAAGATAATTGGTCCTAGTACCGATCCCTGGGGTACCCCGCTACTTACATTGGTCCATTTAGATGCCTTACCGTTTATGACTACTCTTTGCTTTCTGCCGCTGAGCCAATTTTCTATCCATTTCAACACACCGTCTTGTATTCCATGCGCTTTTAGTTTTAGCAGTAAACGTTTGTGGGGAACTTTGTCAAAGGCCTTTTGAAAATCAAGGTATATAATATCTACAGCTTTACTCTCATCGTAGAGGTTGAGGATATCGTGGAAGAAGTCTAAGAGGTTTGTTAAACAGGAACGTTTTTTACGAAAGCCGTGTTGAGTATCTTTAAGTATGTTATTTTCCTCTAAGTGATTTATGAGTCTGTCTCTTATGAGTGTTTCTAGCATTTTACATACAACTGAGGTTAAGCTAATTGGACGAGAGAGAGAGAGAGAGAGAGAGAGAGAGAGAGAGAGTGCATTAATCCCTGCACCCGTTATACACAGCATGTAGTCAGAGGCTGACAGACAGTATTACCAGTACAGTAGTGGATGGGGTGCTACAGGTCCGAGAGAAGGTCAGGTTTTAAGCTACAATACAATTAAAGGGAGTACAGTTACTCAGGTTCTGTCAATTCTTCACAATTTCAACTTATGTAAATAAGAACAAATTGTGCTTCATCAAAATTAGTTAGTTAGTTAAAATAGGCTTGCTGAGTGGCTGGCTTTGTAAACTAGAATGGTTGATTACCACTGAAGTCCTATTTTAACAATGGTAAGAACAACAGTAGTAGTAGTAGTAATAATAGTAGTAGTAGTAGCAGTAGTAGTAGTAGTTGCATTGTAATAACAGAACAAAACTAATTAACGCCAATGAAAATATATCATAATACATTCGCCTCACTGCAAATCATTCCTTTGCTTGTGTGTGGCCCTGAAACTCGCTTCTTAATTAACACCCCACAGAGTTCTATAATTACATTACGATCACCACAACTTTAATTTATATTATTATGTCCTGTTCAACCCACAGTCATATCAGTGTCACAAGTCTTTTACCCCTTCTGTACCGGTGACGTCCTTTTCAATATCCTGGTTACAATTAGACGATTTTATTCAGGTTAGGAAGGACATCTACCAATTTAAAGGTTAAAGACTATATAATACTCGTTAATATTTATAGCTACAACAAATTTTTCCTAAGCTAAATATATTGGCCTAATAGTTGTTAGAATATGATGAAAAGGACGTCACCGGTACTGAATGGGTTAACGATTACCCCTTCTGCAACGGCGACGTCTTATTATTTTACTCTTGCTATATTTAGACGATTTTCTGCGGTTTAACAAGGATCTTTGGTAGTAAAAAGGGTTAAGTGAGATAGTTCGAAGCCTGTAAATTGCTGGAGTCTTTTTTTAAACTGATTAACATCTCTTAATAGTAGCCTGAATAAAGTTATGAGGACGGCATCGGTACTGAACGGGTTAATCTTTTCACGATCCGATTACGCATTTCTGTTCTGTTTTCAGGCTATTATTTGCCGATTTTCTTCATGAAGGAATATGAAATCTGAATATGTATATGAAAATCAGAGGGTTAATGGAGATGGTCTTTACCCTTTCAATTCCCACAGATCCTCCCTAAAGTGTATATAATCGTTTCATGATAGCCAGATGAAACTGTCAAAATGCGTCATTATCTTCAAAGTGCTTCAAAGGGTTAATTATTCTAGCTAATGCCACCTGTATTGATGATAATACAGTTATTCATAGTTATTCAAGATGGCTCCAACTAAAATTAAATTAGATATACATCAATGGAAAGTAAAGTAAAGTAAATTAAATATAATGAAAAAGCCCAATCATTTCTAAAAGTATAGCTCATGGTTCTTAAGCTGAACATTATCATTTATTGTTAGACAGAAGAACATAGTTATTTACTTAATTTGTTATTTAATTTTGAATATTTATTATTTTCATATGTTTTTCTGAGTTTGCTTCCTATACCTCTATCATGCTTACAAAACACTCCCAAGACCACCCTTCGAGATATATGGACCAGTCAAAGGCCGGTTCCTACTAAATTACATTTGTTCGCTCGCTAGGAAAAAAAATGACACCTAGAACGCACGAAATGCCTTAATTTTGACAAAGAAATGGAGTAAAATATATTAGAATCGCCAAACGAATGGGGCAAACGTCTTAAATGTCATAACTAATGGTGCTAAACCTGAGGGAGAAGGGGGTCCACAATAACCAAGTACCTCCCATATGTAGACTGAGGTGTGACATGCCCCTTTCAAAAGTACGCATACTAAATGGGAGACTCCCTATTGAGGCATCTGTTAGATAATGGGGGTATCTCAAGTCGGATCCTGAAACCTCTGAAATGCAGTTGTATAATTGTTTTGTCACCTTGAATCTAATACTCCATTCTAGTTGCCAAGACCAGTGCAAAATAGTTTAAACAAATTGCCAAAACAAAGTTGCGAATTAAAAGTTGACGGTAAAAGCTGACGTGTGGCACCCCTTAACCAATTAATGTTTACATTTCGAGACTGACTGACCAACAGTCTGTATGTGTTTAGAAATATTCCTGAGATTTACGAGACAATAAATTTTCTCTGATGTATTATGGAAGAGGTTTTGATTGATGGACATAAATGTTACTTCAACACGTGTGTGTGTGTGTAATAATAATAATAGTAATAATAAACGGTTTATTAAAGAATGGCAGCCTCATGAGCTGAAAATACACATTTTACAATTTAGTGGATGAACATGAGATGTACAGATATGAAAATGGTAAGCTCAGTTTACAATGTGTGAGTATAATATACTTTACATTAAAAAAATAAATTAATACAATAATTATGCTAGTGTGTGTGTGTGTGTGTGTGTGTGTGTGTGTGTGTGGACGAGCGGTTGTAGGTTTCTTGGTACAAATCTCTGGATATTTGTAGGTTTACAGGTACATGAGGTTTGGGGCGACAGTTAATCGGTACACACCTCTTTAAAATACGTTGAAATGGAGTGTTTTCGGTTAGGTTAGGTTAGGTTAGGTTAGTGTTATTTAGGTTTAAAAATCGAAAAATGTACTCGTAAGCATGCACCAAATTGATATGTACCGATAAACACACAACCGCTCGGGGTGTGTGTGTGTGTGTGTGTGTGTGTGTGTGTAATATTAATTAATATTAAATATTAAACAAAATGATTTCATGCAACATTGAGGGGCTAATCCCACGCAAGTTCAAAGCAAAGCTTGAAATAATTTCTGAATTAGCATCTGAAGAGGAAGCACTTATATTATTGTTGCACTTACCGAATCACATCTCTCTGAAAATATTAAAGATGCCGAGGTTAAAATAAACAACTATACATCGTTCAGAACTGATAGAGCAAATAGAAGAAAGAAAGGAGGAATTATCATCTATCTGAAAGACACAATCTCCCCGTACACCAAAGTGATACTTTCATTCTCAAACTCAGTTTCTGAGGTACAATTGCTCAACATTGAACACATCAATCTGATGTTTATTGTCATCTATCGCCCTCCTCCCAGAACAATTGTATCCCAATCCTGACACTGATTAAAGACAAAATAAATGAGATGTCAGCTCCCTTACCAAATATCATCCTAACGGGTGATTTCAACTTACTAATAATTGACTGGGAAACTGAAGTGGTACAAGGAGGATCTACAGATGCACAATTACAAGCAGCTGCCCTCCTTGACCTAGCAGAGAACTACTGCATGAACCAGTATATCCGAGTCCCTACACGTGGCAAAAATATCCTAGACCTATTCTTCACTAATAACGAAGAGCTTGTCCACGAGTACACTGTAGACCCAACTACTATATCAGACCACAATATAATTGTAATGACTACCAACATAAAATCTTTAGAACACAAAAATGCAATGATACCACGCCAAAGAAACCTAAGTTTAAATGAACTAAATTTGTTCAGTACTAATACATGCTGGGAGAATATTAATAGAGAATTGGGTGAATTATGTTGGGAGAAATTGTTGACAGATACAGACCCCAATAACCAATATGACTTACTGCTGAAACGTTGCTTAGCGATTTGTGAAAAATACACCCCTATTAAAAAACAACCCTTAACCACTAAGAAAATTCCCCGTGATCGAAGGATAATAATGAGAAAACGAAGAAGACTACGAGTAAAAATTGCCCATTCTACCAACGACCACAACCGTTCTTTGATGCAGCGGAAATCTTGACCTACCGGATGAAGTAACTGTGTCTAGATAATAACGTATAATACTGTTATTATATGATACACCTGTCTCTGATGTTACTGATCCTCGTGTACAGTTAGGCCTACCAACACATCCAGCGGTTATAGAGCTATGTTTTATAAATTCAGTTTTAGATATATAGTGTACAATTATAACAAGCACTATAACATCTGAGGTGAAGCCAATGATTTCGGGGGCTGACGAGTGATTGGTGCTTCTGAATGCTATGAGTTTGCTTTATGTGGGCGATCTGTTATGTGTTCTTCTCCTGTCACCTCTTTTTCCTTTATCGTGTCTCTTGCTGATCCTCCCTACCCCTTTTGGGAGCAAAGGTTGGCTACTGACTGCCTATAACAGCCTTGCTCTACTCTTTGGATAGTCAAGATCTGTGTTGTTTTTTTTTGTTTTTTTTTAAGAGACAATGAACGGAGGAAGGAAAAACAGATAAAACAAAAAGGTCCATGTGCCTAAAGGCATCCTCCATTCATAAAATGTTTGTAACAACTGGATTTAAACTTTTGTAGATTGTAAGTTTGTGGAAAGCAACTCGAGGGAAGTGAATTCCAAAGAGTAGTAATTCTAGGGATACATGAATTTTGATAAGCAGAAGTTCTTCATTGTGGAGGAGAAAGTGCAAATTCATGGGCGCTCTCAGCTGCCCTAGTTCTACGGGGAAAGATGTGGAGAGGCGGCACAATTGAAGCAAGTTCCTCGGAACAATTGGTGTGAAAATATCTGTAGAATAATGCAAGGGATGCAACGTTTCTTCGTATGGATAATGTAGGAAGGTCCTGTGTGATTGCAGGGTTCTTGATTAATCTAATAGCTTTATTTTGAATTTTGTCCAACTGCTTCAATGCAACCACTCCACTTCCACTCCACAGAGGTGAACAGTAATCCATCTCAGAACGCACATGACTTTTATATATTACTGCCAACTGATCGTCAGTGAAGAATTCTCGAACTCTGTACAGGAGTCCCAGTTTTTTAGAGGCATTCTTAGCAATGCTTCTAACATAATGTGTCCAGCTCAAGTTAGTAGGTAATGTTACACCGAGAATGTCAATACTAAGGGAAGTGGGAATATTTACATCATTAAAAAATATATGGGAGTCAGTGAGATTCTGTCGGTTAGAAAATTGAATGTACTTGGTTTTCTGTGCATTAAAGGAAACTAGATTCTTTTGTCCCCATTCATTAATTCTAGAAAGGTCCTGGTTCAGAGAAATTGCAGTGTTTATTTTTGAATTTATAAAATGAATATACCTCCTAACTACAAACACAAATTATGTAAGATATTTGTGTCCTCAATGGTACTCTCATAAGTACTGTGGCGTAAAATGTAACAAATCATCTTAATATGACGGCATTATTCGTTATTGCTACCACTAGACGAATACAGATAGCTCAGGAAGGAAATAAAGAGGGTTGAGAAGACAGAATATCTTCGTATTTTGTTGACAAGAAAGGTATCCGGTAGGCTATCTGACAAATAATATATGTTAAGGTTGCATCCAATTTACTCTATTAAAACTTGGTCAATAATCAACTCTGCGTAAGCAGAGTTTGGTATCGCCCCCCCGTATAGTGGGTACCACACGAAAAAAATTCTGTCGTCGTTGTCGTCGTCGTTATCGTCGTCCGTCTGTCTCGGAACTCCTCCTATACCGTTGGACGGATTTTCACCAAATTTTACACGAACATTTGTTGCGTGAATGCAAAAGTCAGTCAAAAAAGATTTTTTGAATTTATGCAATAGTTATGATTTTAGGTCCAAAATATGGTTTTGCCCCCCCCCCCCCCCCCACCCTGCAATGATGGCGTTCTTAGTGTGTGAGCCCCAAAGGCGCTCACACACCAAGAACGCATTCGTTCTGGGAGCGAAAACATCTCGCTACGCATTTGCTAGGTTAAGTTAGTTTAGTTGGCATTAGAAGTGATGGTAGTAATATTTGGATTTATGGTGATAGTAGTGATAATGGTGATAATTGTAGTGATGATGGTTGTAGTTGTATTGATGATGATGACAGTAGTGATAATAATGACAGTAGTAGATATGATGGTGACAGTAGTAGTAATGATGGTCATAATAGTAGTGATGATGGTGACAAGTAATGATGATAGTTGTAGTGATAATAATGACTAGTGATGATGGTAGTGACGATGGTGTGAGTATTAGTGATGTTGGTGAGTAATAGTGAGGATGGTGAAATTTGTAGTGATGATGATGATAGTTGAGGTGATGAAGTTCATAGTAATGGTGATGATGGCAGTAGTAGTTATTATGGTGACAGTAGAATAAATTATGGTAATATTTGTGACAGTAGTAATGATGATGGTTATAGTAGTAGTGATGATGTTAACAGTAGTAATGATGATGGTTATAGTAGTAGTGATGATGTTAACAGTAGTAATGATGATGGTTATAGTAGTAGTGATGATGTTAACAATAGTAATGATGATGGTTATAGTAGTAGTGATGATGTTAACAGTAGTAATGATGATGGTTATAGTAGTAGTGATGATGTTAACAGTAGTAATGATGATGGTTATAGTAGTAGTGATGATGTTAACAGTAGTAATGATGATGGTTATAGTAGTAGTGATGATGTTAACAATAGTAATGATGATTGTAAGATGGTGGTGATGATATTAGTAATGATGGTTGATAGTTGTAGTATCAATGATGATAGTAGTGATTAAGATGCTAGTGACAATGGACAGTGATTATGGTGAGAGTAGTAGTGATAATTGTAATTATAGTAGTGATGATGATCATAGTAATGGTGATGATGACAGTACTCGTGATGATTGTGGCAGTTGTAGTGATGATGGCAGTAGTAGTGATTATGTTGATTGTGATTGATGATGGTATTAGTAGTGATGATGGTAACCCATCGCAGAGTTGGGTATGCCGTTTTGATTTTGGGCAAAACGGCACGTCTACTTTATTTATAATATCTATGTTACTGATAAATCAATACAGTGAACAATTCTCGTCTAGCACATGGTTTCTTTCTCTGATGATTGATATAATTTTAGTTAATTTAGTTAATAATTTAGTTAATAATTTTAGTTAATCTCTGACCGTTTTGGTGGGGTCAGTACTCAAGGTAATAGTGAGATGGGTCTATAATTGGGCCTTGTAATGGGGGTTGGGTGTCACAGGGATCTGCCTTGTATGGGCCGATCGGTTTTTTGCAGACTCCCATTTTCTTATGTTCTTATGTTCTTATTTTCAAGTACATTTTGTAGAAGAGTCAAGAATCTCTCTCTCTCTCTCTCCTTTAACTACATCATCATAAGTCAGCAGACAAAGTAACCCGTTTGGGGACTCGGAACGCATTGCTCTCTCTCCCTCTAACACATACTCTCTCTCTCAACAAAATGAATATTAAACAAAAATATTTCTTTTAAGGGGTTGGACAATGAATGCAGGAATTACACTTCAGGCATATGGTCAGCAAATAGAACGGATGCAAGGTAAATACAAAATAGGAATATTATTTTACTAATAGAATAGAGAATGTGTAAGGATTTGCAAGTGGATGAAATATTGAGTGAAGAGCCACAACATAGAGACAAGGGTGGGGCTGGTGTAATACAATAATAATATATGCCCCGAACAGATATCTTTATTATTTCTAACTCTTGACTTCGACAGAGTTTTTGTATTACTGTATATATTCTAGTTAGTAAGTTAACATAAGACTTCATGAGACTATTCATAAGACTATTGGATTATTAAGCCAGCACACTGTAAGTCAAGAATTTGGTGGTGGGGTGGGGGTGGGGGTGGGGGTGGGGGGTGGGGGGGGGGGGAACTTGATGGAGGCCCAAGAAGGAAATCATTAAAATAATATATATATATATACTGTATATACAGTATGTATATATAATATATATGAGGACATAAATACGCCCATCCCCCCTTAAGAGTACATAAGGTAATAGACCACCTTGATGGAGCTAATAACTACTGGTGTTAATAGTTAGTTCATCAACGTCAGTACCAGCAGCCACAGGTGTAATTATCACGATGGTAAGAGCAACTGGAGGTGGTTTGGAATGGCAGGTAAATACGAATACCAAGAAATATGACACAAATAGTTCAAGAATGTATACACTGCAGTTCAGTAGCCCCTTGTATATTTGAGATATTTGCTTAGCTGAATTCAAGGGACTGGCGTTCTCGAAAAGATGCTCTAGTTCTGAAAATATTCTTAACTTACAGTGTGCTGGCTTAATAATCCAGAAGGGTTGATAGCCTCTGAAGTCCTATTTTAACTAACTAACTATGATGCAGATAGTTTAGGAAATGTATACACTGCAGTTCGTTCACCCCTTGGCAATTTGGGGTACTTCCTAAGCTCAACATAATCATTTAACCCTTGTTTAGCGGGGCCCGACTTGAGTCCGTATCGAAAAATCTGGACTATGTGGCGGGGCCCGACTTCAGTCCGTGTGCAATTTTGGCGCAATATTGGCTCTGAGAGAGAGACGAGCGACGGGAGGAGCGTAGGTTGCCTCATGACCGCTTGCCACGGTTGCCGTGGGCCTACTGACATGTACTCCACACTACTTCACCCTCCCTCCCTCGCTACACACGTAATTATGTAACAAAATGACCGTATTTTAGCGATTTTGACCTTCGGTTGCACGATCGTTGCAAGACAACCAGTGATCGTAGAAGGATGGTTCGGGTGTCATTGGAAAGCTCAATTTACGCCCTATCAGGGATACATAATTGTATTACGCTCTGGCTCTTGTTTATGCATGAAAAAGAGCACGGAAACAAGGCCATTTATGGTAAAAAGAAAAACGCTGGGCGCGTAGTGGAAAAAACTGACGGGCACGCTCGTAATGTGTTAATGTTAGCCAGAATATAACCAAACAAAATTGCCATCATAAGGAGATAATTATTAGACACATTTTCATCTAATACTATATTTATAATAATCTAATGCTAGCTACAATAAAGGTACATTAAGGGGAGGTTTTAGTTTGTACCCTAGACCTCCATCAAGCTGAAAATTTCACCCCTAGACCCCCTTTCAAGATAAATTTTTAAATTTTTCGGTAGAAAAATGTCCCGACCGAAGGTCATTCCTCTTAAAATGCACGTAAAAAACACGTAAATAGCACGAAAGATCTTTAAACTGACAGAAATGGAGCAAAAGTTCTTAAAATCGCCAAACGTCTTAATATATTAAAAGCAATGGGGGTAAACATGAGGGAGAAAGGAGTCCAGAAAAAATCCTCCGAGTGGAAATCTCCCCTTAATGTAGTCATAATGATAGGTTCAGCTAATCAACACATTAGAGGTGATTACGCATGATGATAGCATAACCAGTTGCTAATTATGACTGGAAACATTATGAGCAGTCAATCAGATAATGATGAATAATTAGTGCTTAAATAGTTAGTTTATCATTCATTAAGGGTTACTGTTTGACAGTAAAATTATAATTATTATTTATGTATATATATATATATATATATGTATATATATATATATTGAGTATATATCACAAATACACGTGAGCCACTAAATGTTTCCAAGCTCTCAGTGGGGTTCGAACCGTGATGTAGTTGATTAAAGCGTCGGCTATCGTCTGACGGTCGACGGTTCGAACCCCACTGAGAGCTTAGAAACATATATATATATATATATATATATATATATATATATATGGAGAAAACGAGGCAATGCAAAAACTGGTGCAAACACAGAAATTAAAGTGGTAATCTGTTAAGCCAGGAGGTACTACATTATTGTAACCGAGATAGAGTGGTTGGAGACCTTTCAGTAAACAGAGACTGCCCAACTGGTTAACCTTTTCAAGATACGATGACACATTTCGTTTCTGTTTTCTTGCTATTATTAGACGATATAATTTAGATTAGGAGGGGTATACGAAAGTCAGAGAGTAACTGAGCGTTTCTTTACCATTTTAATTACCAAAGATCCTTGCCAAACTGTATAGAATCGTTTAATGATAGCCAGAGTAAACTATCAAAATGCGTCATAATCCTATAAAAATGTACATGTTGCAATGTTCACATTGTAATCCATTATTAACAGTGATTAATTCGTGAGACAGTATTTATAGCTAGACATATTTAATACTTGATGCCGATGCTAAATAGTATGGTCTTTATTTCCAATTTTTACATAATAAACAATTTATGATTTTGCTGTGTTTTAATGGTAGAAATAATATCCCACTGTATTGACTTGACTTGACATAAAACGTATCCCTGTTAGTCGGGGTAACATTTTCATTTTATTTTTTATTATTATTTTTTTTTTGTGATTGAGGGAGGCAAAAGGCATAACTGCCTATAGCGAGTGCCTCCACCATAGTTGAAAGAGTGACAGGGCCAAAATCAAGGGACGTTCGAGCCAAAATGCCTGGACACACGGAGTTTGAAGCAGTTTAAGTCATAGGAAGAGGGAAAGACTGATTCTGGGAGAGAGTTCCAGAGCTCAGATGTTGAGTAGAAGAAAGTTTGAGAGTAACGTTTCACTCTTGGGTTGGAGAGTTGCACAGAGTAGGGGTGGGATTGAGTTGCAAGACGGGTACCACGTGCCCTACGTAAAGGAGGTGGTATGCACTGGGATAGCTCTGAGGAACACTGATTATTATAGTAGCGATAGAATAGCGAGAGAGATGCAACATTGCGGCGGAGAGAGAGAGATTCCAGAGAGTTGGTGAGTGGACGGGAGTTAATGATACGAAAGGCCTTCCTTTCAACTTTGTCTAGGAGAGCGGTGTGAGAGGAACCACCCCCCACATGTGAACAATACTCAATACAAGGGCGCACTATGCCCCTGTACAGAGCAAGAAGCTGTGCAGGGGAAAAGAACTCCCTAAGGCGGTTGAGCACACCCAGCTTCTGGGAGGCTGCCTTAGCAAGACTGGTAATATGGTCCTTCCAAATGAGAGCAGAAGAAAAAGAGAGACCAAGAATATTGAGAGAAGATGAAGGGTTGATTTTTGTATTGTTGAAGAATAAGGGATAGTCCGCTGGGAGATCCTGACGGGTAGATAGATGGAGAAATTGGGTTTTGGAAGCATTAAAGTTAACAAGGTTTTCTCTGCCCCAATTGGAAATAGTATTAGATCAGAATTTAAGAGTTCTATGGCTTCATTACGTTTGTCGTTGAGGGATTGCTGGCTGGGGCGTTCTGAAAAACTAATGGAGTAGTGTAAGGTTGAGTCGTCTGCGTATGAATGGATGGGAATTAAGGTACAGTTAAGGAGATAATTTATAAAAATTAGAAAGAGAATAGGAGATAGGACAGAGCCCTGAGGAACACCAGAGTTTATAGAGTGAGGAAGTGAACAATGGCCGTCCACAACCGCAGCTATGGAACGGCCGGAAAGGAAATTAGAGACAAAGGCACAGATGGAGGGATAGAAACTGAAGGAGGGTAGTTTAGAAATTAAAGATTTATGCCAGACTCTATCGAAGGCTTTCGATATGTCTAGTGCAATAGAAAAAGTCTCACCGAAGTCCCGAAAGGAGGATGACCAAGAGTTAGTAAGATATGATAGAAGATCACCAGTAGAGCGACCCTTAAGGAAGCCATACTGGCGATCTGAGAGCAGATTATGAGAAGAGAAATGCTTAAGAAATTTGGAAGCAAGAATAGTTTCAAAAACTTTAGAAAGACAAGAGATAAGAGCAATTGGACGATAGTTGGAGGGTTGAGAGCGGTCACCCTTCTTTGGGACAGGTTGAATGTGAGCAAACTTCCAGCATGAAGGGAAGACGTTAGAGGATAGACAGAGACGAAAGAGTTTGCCTAGGCAGGGAGTCAGCACGGAAGCACAGTTTTTGAGAACAACAGGAGGAACACCGTCCGGACCGTACGCCTTATTAGTGTTAAGCCCAGAGAGGGTAGAAAGTACATCTATAGAAGAGATTAGGATATTAGGCATAAGTAAGAGAAAGGAGGGCGGAGAGGGAGGAATAGCACCGGAATCATCCAAGGTGGAGTTTCTAGCAAAAGTTTGAGCGAAGAGTTTAGCTTTGTCAGAGGAAGAAGTGATGGTTGTGCCATCAGAGTGGGAAAGGGGAGGGAAAGACGAGGAAGAGAAATTGTTGGCGAGGTTTTTGGCTAGATGCCAGAAAGCTTGGGAAGAGCTAGAGTTGGATAGTTCAGTGCATTTATTATTGATGAAAGAGTGTTTGGCAAATCGAAGAACAGATTTGGCTTGATTCCGGGCAGAAACATATGAAGAATGAGAGTCTTGAGTTTTAAGGCGTCGGTACCGTTTGAATGCTTCCTCCTTTGAATGCTTGATTTATCAGTGAATCAATAAGTAATCAAAATATAATCTTCATTGTCTACTTTTGCATAATGAAGCAAATGTGAGAACATTGGTTTTCTGAGTATCTTTATAAAATGTGTGTCGCGTCCAATTCTCCTTTTGCAAACCAGACCAGATGGCTGGAGTAAAGCAGGAATTAAGAACAATTGGACAGAGGAAGAACAAGTAAGTTGTTTACATATCTATGATATAAAAGTTTTATTCTGATATGAGTACTACGTCCTTGGATCTTCAAAAATGGCATCAAAGTACACAGTTGTTCAATGTTTGAATACTAAAGACTGCGTGCACTGCATTCACTGGACGATCTGCCTTGAATAAGTGCTTCAATGTTGCAAAACAAAGACTGCGATTTTATTCAGCTCTGGAAGAAAATTTCGGATGCAATGCTCAGTGAGACGAACTGGTAAGCAGTTCTCGTTTATCGTAGTTAGCTAGTTAAAATATAACTTCAGAGACTATCAATAGCGTCAGGATTGGAGCCCCTTTTCGAGAACTCCATTCCCATTCCCCAACCCGTTAATCTGACTACTGGAAGATGTGTACACCCGATTTACTGCAGCGAAGCAGGGCAGACAGTTAGACAATCAGTTGGTTGTGGAAGCTGTTAGGGGCAAGACCCGAGTAATATAGGAGTGGAGTTTGCGAGGAATATATAGGTAGGGCGAAAGTAGCATCGTTTAATTAGCATCGTTAACTTAATTTACCTCCCACTTTCTTCTTGCATTTTGTCACTTCTTGGCATAATTCGAAGTTTTTAAAATATACTCTTATTTATGTGTGTGTGTGTGTGTGTGTGTGTGTGTGTGTGTGTGTGTGTGTGTGTGTGTGTGTGTGTTGTAATATTAGGGCAAATTCTATATTACCTTAACTAGTAAACCAATTTAACTAGTACACAAACACTGCTATCTCAACCAATGATAACCTAAATTCCTGACATAACACAAATTTACCTAATTTATCCTAAGAATATATTCGCCAATTTTACACTGAGTGCAATGGTCCAACTGTTGATTGCTTGGAGAATATGTGAGTAGTTGTTCATTTACTTGTTTGCTCGATATGGGTAAAGTCACATATACAAATTCGTGGACACCCTATGTTTTTCTTCATGCAATTATAACTATCTGGAATTATTTTGAGATTGAAGTTACTTTTCAATAAATCTGATATATTGTTTTGTAGTTGATGTCAAATTTTTGTTTTATTAATATTTCAGTTTGGGCTAGAGACTATGGCATCCGAGTGTACATTCCATTACATTATTAGAGCAGGGATGACAGCTACCAAATCAGTCGGTAGTGGAGGCTGTTAGGGTTTAAGCGAGAGTTATAGTGGAGAGGAGTTTGGGGAGTTATAGATAGGGAGGGATATAAAGGTACATAAACAGAAGGAAGCATGCTTACATTATTGACGTGTTTGTGGACATACAATAAGGCAAGTAATGGTCACTCTTCTGTAAATCTAAAATGGCTTACTTAGGGGAGGCTGAACCTTTGACCGCTAAGTCAGCCTGTATAAGAGATTGTGTTTCTGGCATAATACCATCTTATTACCAATCGAAATACTAAGACTCGCTGAATAAATCAGCTCTCTATGTACGTGCGCGCGCACAGAATTTCATTGCACTATTTGTAAAATCATCTAGTCACTCAAAAAAAATTCAAATTTCCCTCAATTTTTGCATGGCGTATCCTACAAGCATCTCCTACAACGTAGCATTTTCGTTTACCCATATTGAATAATAGAAGGTGCTGAAAATAATATATTGTATAATTATTTTGGGGGTCCAGCTGATTTTGACACAAAAATTATCAAAACTAATATTTTTTCGGCAAAACGGCCATTATCTAAACGTACAGGCGTTCCTATATACCCCTATGTACAGTGTTTAGAAGGGGAATGAATTTGAGCAATACAACAAAATATAGATGCACTCGTAAGTGCCAATATATGATCGCTGGCCACTGAAATTCTTAGATTTTCAGCAGACAAATACCATTTTGGGGGAGATATAATAGTTAGTCCTCCTTAGATAACGTTTTCTATCATGGCGCGCTCATAGAAGATAGAGTTTTATGACCAACTAAACTAAAATTTCGTCAGGAGCAAGCTTGACAAAATAATTTCACACCATTTTTTACCAAAATCCATGATATTGGGGCCCCCCCAGAGGGGTGCTAGGGATGTCATATGGGTGTTTATGCCCTCATATGATAATTTCTATTGCTTACAGAATCCCTTTAGACAAAAGACACACACATTTTATTTTGGTGGCTGAAAGCAAAATGTTTGTTTTTCTGGGGTCGTGGGCGAACCCCAGGCCCGGGGGGTTATGGATGCGATATTTTTTTTGTTCCCTCCTATGCTATTCTCCTATGTTGAAAGAAGCATTATAGAACAAGAACAACAAAATTTAAATTTTGATTTCTGGGCTCAGCAGAGGTTCAGCCTCCCCTAATTTAAATTAAGAAAGGGAAATAAATAAATAAATAAATACATAGATAAATAAATCCATGAGTGCTCCTAGTTTCTTCTACACATGTGTTTATTATTCGCGAGTGGGTTTGTTGAAATGACGAAGTTAGTGTACTTTGTGAAATTGCAGATAATGCGTGAAATCATGGACTAGACCATTTAATCTAGTAGATATTTATGAGAACCAACTAAACTAGTGCCACATAAAGATCTCACCTAACCTTACTAACCTATCAAAAGTGTATAGCTGAATTGGGATTGGTTGAAATGGCTTACTGGTTGATATGTCTGGTGAATTGGTGAACAGTTGACCGGTTATCTGTATGCTAGTCTCTCGCTCTCTCTCTCTCATTTCACTCCGCCTTTACCATTTGTTTCCTGTTAATATTTTGCAATCTCAACATCTTCCTTCCCCCTCACATATCCTTCCATCTCTCTCTCTCTTTCTCTCTCTCTTTCTCAATTTGTCCACCACTACCGCGGAAGTCTCACTAAAAGCTTTCCCGACTATAAGGAACAGATTTTTTTTTTTTAGATGGGAACCGCACAAATATTTTCCTTCTACCCACTTACTCCCGCCACACTATCAACAAATATGTGTACAGTCCCCGACACCTGTAGTTACACGGAATGGCCGAAGTGCTTCAAATGAGACCAACGTTATAAAACGTTCCAGAAAGTTTTCAAATATACATTTAAATTGATCTAACTGACGGAAATTGTGTGTAGCATATCATTAATACAAAATGTTGATTAAAACTTTCAAGAAATATGAATTGTTCCCTGACTAATAGTCACTAAGGCCTATACAAAAATTGTGAACCCTTTACGTTTTTCTGTATGCAAGTATAACTATCTTAATTATATTTTGCGGTGGAACTTGCTTTTCAATAAATAGTAGGCTATATATGATTTCGTTATTTCTGTATGCATTCATAATTTAGTTTCCAGAGATACACTTCCATAATTAAAAGTAGGTGAGGTCCATGAACTTTTATGAGTGACTGTACGTCATACTTACCAAGTTTATTTTCATACATAAAGACATGAATAAGAGAAGAAATCATATGAGTGACTGTAGTATTTCCACTTTATGGGACAAACTAATTAGGTGGAGCAACTCTCCCTACTACCTTATACTTCCACAGGGATCTATTAGTCACACTGCCTGGCTCCAGTTACCCTTCAACCACCACCCTGTTCGTGACCCTGCCTCCCTGGGCTAAACACTCTGTCAACACCAGATAACCTCCATATGAATACAGAGATAGCACACTTTTCATCAATTGGTGGATTATGAAGACTAAATAACCTATAACATACTGCATTTGTTTCATGATAACGAATGAAAAAAGGAACGCAGTATGAAGATCTTAGTGTTAATAGAGATATATAATAATAGTCAACATATGTTGATGGTTGTCCTGTCTGTACAAATAATCTGTCTGCTGTCTACTGCTGGTCTGTCTCGAGTCAGCTGCCCCCAGCAAAAAAAAAAAAAAAAAAAACTTGGGTTAGTGCCTGGGTATATACAGTAGATAGATAGACTGTGCGACTGACTGCGTTTGTAAATGAATAACTATATTTGATCCCCCCCCCCCTCAGTAACTAACCACTCTGTCCCCTACTAACTTCCTAATCCTGCCATGGACATTAGTTCCAGGGCAGTAGTTCCCTTTCCAATGTTCCCTTACCCACTCTAAACCACTGTTTGGACACTTGATCCTCAGTGTTTTGGAGGACAAGCAGCCTAGAAGGGTCACTAGACCTGTTGTTGGTTGATTTCCTTTGTACTCCTTTGTACTGTCTACTGCGGGTCTGTCTCCTGTCTGTCTGTCTGTCTGTGTACCTCCTGTCTTCCCCTCCGTCAACACCTCTACTAACATGGGTGCCTGTCTGTTCCTTGGTAAAATGTTGTGCTCTACGATTATTTTCATATTTTGGTGAACGGTCCCGAGGGTAAACAAGAGTGTTGGGTTCTCTCTCCTGGCCATAGCCTGTCCAACACGTATACAAAATAGTACAGTCACTCATGATATAGTGTGGATATTTTGTATGAATTATAGCACAAGGGACTGGAGTTCTCGTGAAGAGGTTGTAGTCCTGACGCTATTCTTGATTTACAGTGTGCTGGCTTAATAATCCAATAGGGTTGATAGCATCTGAAGTCCTATTTTAACTAACTAACCAATGAACTTTAGCATGCATGGGATTTGTAGGTTATAGATTTGGGGATAGCAAGAGGAAATATAAGTCCTCATATGCTAAAATTACGAACAGTATTGACATGAAGCAGAAGAAGACTATGTTGGTGGTGTAATGGTTTAGATGCTTATGTTCTGGGTGTGG
The DNA here is from genome assembly GCA_032716605.1 of Paralithodes platypus. Classification (NCBI taxonomy): domain Eukaryota; kingdom Metazoa; phylum Arthropoda; class Malacostraca; order Decapoda; family Lithodidae; genus Paralithodes; species Paralithodes platypus. The sequence continues at coordinate 3,618,777 of CM064553.1, read as the reverse complement.
TGTCCCAAGTTCGAATCCCGGGAGGACCGTATGCTTTCATTAGTTTATTCAAGTGCATTGGGGTTTGTAATTGATGATTTATGTTACGAACGGGGTGTTACTTAACTACATAAATATTATTAGGCAGTTATACTTAAATATTTAACATTACTTTTATAGAGCAATATAAATGTAAACATATACGGTATAAATTCATGAACAAATCATAAGAGGATATTTTAAGATATGTAGGCTAGTCATATGTATGCATATGTAATTGAAGTCATGTGTCCGTTATTTCATTACAAACGTATTATATCCATGCATTTTACAAGTCACTCATATGCATGGTTTAATTATTGATGTCACTAGTATGGTTTAAATAAATAAGATGTTCTTTTCAGATTTCAGAATTTGCAAGGCTACATAAATAAGAGAGAGAGAGAGAGAGAGAGAGAGAGAGAGAGAGAGAGAGAGAGAGAGAGAGTTTGCAGATATGCAGGTGGGGTAGAGAGAATGGTTTGGCTAGGGGTGATGGCTGAAATTACAATGACCAGGGGGGTCTGGCTGGAGGCCTTAACCCGGGAGCTGCGGGGAGACTCTTAAGAGTTCCCCCGGCGCACTGCGGGGAGACTCTTAAGAGTCAGAGAAAAAAAAAATCAACTTTTGACATCGAAAAAAAAAAAAAAATTTTTTTTTTTTTTTTTTTTTTTTTTTTTTTTTGGCCCCTGGGCCATGCAAAATCTCAGTCCTCTACCTCCCCTCCTTCCCCACTTTCCTCCTCTCCTTCAGTTATCACCTATTTTCCCTGTTATTCCCTTATTCTGAGGTATATTTTCGTGCTAACATTAGAAATCCGATTGGAGGGTGTGGTCATCACTGATAGCAAGCGAGTGCAAGAGAGAGAGAGAGAGTATCGATCGACTGTGTCTCAGTGGCCTTGGGGGAAATTGGCGGGAAAGCAGATTGCCTCACCCATACATTATACAACTCGCGGGCTATATCTCCGATTTTGACCATCCAAACGCTGTTTTCACTCGTTTTATTGTTGTTTCAGGTTAATACCTTTATAATCAACCCATAATAGGCGCATATGGATAAGTATTAATGCTATTAATGGCACAATGAATATTTTAGTGACGGAAACACCTCAAATACGTCAGCACAGGGGGACGTTTCCAATTACCCCCATGCGCACTTCAGAGGTTAAGGGGAGGTTTTTAGTGAGTTTCCTAGACTTCCATCAACCTTGAAATTACACCCCCTTGACCCCCTTTCAAAATAAATTTGTACATTTTTCGGTAGAAAAATTTCCCGGCCGAAGGCTGGTTCCTCTTAAATTACAGGCTCGCTACCGCTCGCCAGGAAAAAATCGACACCTAAATGACACGAAAGGTCTTAAAAGTGAAATAAAAGGGGCGAAAGTTCTTAAAATCTCCAAACTAATGGGGCGAACGTCTTAAAATCTCAAAAGCAATGGGGCTAAACATGGGGGAGAAAGGGGTAAAGAAAAAAATCCCTCAAGTGGAAATCTCCCCTTAAAAGAACCTTCTGTACCAGTGACGTCTTTTTAATATTATTATAGCTATATTTAGACAATTTTGTGGAGTTTAGTAAGGATCTGTGGTAGTCTAATGGGTTGATTGAGATAGTTCGAAGCCTTATAATTGCTAAAGATCCTTCCTAAACTGAATATAATCGATTAGTAGTAGCCAAAATACAATAGGGAAATGTAGACGGTACATAAGAATCCTCCCCATCCTTATCTACAAGTTTCTGGCGAGCAAATTGAGAATGTGGATACTCTGCGTTTGTTAGGAGTTACTCTTGATCCCAAACTTACTTTTGAAAAGCATATTCGTTCTTTCTCCTCTTCCATTTCCCAAAAAAATGGTCTGCTTCGCAAGGTTTATAAAACATTTGCTTGTGACGCCACAGTTATCAAGTCTTTTTATGCTTTTATTTTGCCACATTTCGAGTACTGCTCACCTGTCTGGTTGTCAGCAGCTGACTGCCATCTCAAGTTGCTTGACAGGTCGCTAAATTCCATCAGTTTTATTCTACCTAATTTGTCTCTTGATCTGTGTCATCGACGTAAAGTTGGTGCCCTTAGTCTTTTATTTAAAGTTTTTAACAACCCTCAGCATCCCTTACATGGGGTTCTGCCTGGGCCCTTTGTCCGGGCTCGTGCAACTAGATTCACAAGCAATCTTAATTATCTTGCCATGAGCCGTGTTAATTTTTCTACTACACAGTTTTCACGGTGTTTTGTGCCGGCCATGGTTGACTTGTGGAATAAGTTGCCAAATGAGCTAGTCAATTCAGCTAATATCTCCATTTTTAAGTCTAGAGTTAATGCTTTTTTGCAGCATTAATTCTAATTTTTAAACTTATTTTATTCTATTTTATTGTATTATATTTAAGCTTGATATCCTCCACTGCATAATATGTTATCTGTGTTTAATATGTGTATATGTACAGTACAGTATACAGTGTATGTTTTTATTTTTTCCTAAGTTGCCATAGTCTCTCTCCAGTGCCTCCGGGTGTTTTGTGTGGATTGATCTTGATGGTGTTTCTGCACCCTGGTTGGAGACTTCGGCATCTCATATAATAATAATAATAATAATAACACTCACAAACATGCACCTTATATTTTAGTTTGTATTATTATTGTTATCATGACCTGATCTATCGTAGCGGGTTTCTTTAATTAAAGGTAAATGTGTTTGATACTATTTTCGCAAGAGACTGGAGTACGCAATTCTTGACTTACAGTGTGCTGGCTTAATAATCCAATAGGGTTGATAGCCTCTGAAGTCCTATTTTAAATATAACTATTTTCTCAAACATATTGTTTAGGATATGTTTTCATTGGTGGCTGATATCCATTTGTGTATGTGTGTATACAGTATATGCGTGTCTATGTGTATGCGTCTTTTATGCTGTGTGTATGTATGTATATGCATGTGTGTATCTCTCTATGTTTGCCTGTGGTCAATACGTGCAAAGGCTATATATTAATAACCCACACACCCTATTTCGATTCGTATGTATAATTGTAAAGTCAATTCGAATGTGTGTGTGTGTATGTATGCGTGTGTGTGTGCGTGTGTGTGTGTCTCTCTATCTCTCTCTGTATCTGTGTGTGTGTGTGTGTGTGTACCTACTGTATATGGAGCCGTGTGCAAGTCCTTATCCCTGCACTATAAGCCAGGGTGAAAGGGTAAGCAAGCGAGACGAAGGTTTATTTCTACAGCGTCAGAGAAATGTGTGTTGATCATTATTAAGGACCTCGAGGGGAAGATCAGAGTAAACCTGAGAGAGAGAGAGAGAGAGAGTTACATAGAATAACATAGATACACTGGCTACACAGACCTTACGATCCCTGCGAGGTAGCCAGGACTTAATACCTAGGAGAGAGAGAGAGAGAGAGTACGTACTATCTAATGTAAATATCGTCTTACGGACCAATGTCTGTTGCTGCTTGTTTCCTTTGAGTGAATTGTATTAATGGGTAAGAAAGGCTGAGCGTATGCTAGTATTTTGCCTACGATACGATAGATACTTTTAGTTATTGTTGTTATGTAGTGGAGGAATGGGGATGTTTGTATGGAAGATTTTTTGGAGGTTAAACTGGGAGGGTATTTGGGATTGGTATACTAGACGAAGATAAAGTTGGAAATATGAAGTACAGTAGAAGGTATAAAGTTTCTGGGATCAGCCAGAATACTCCATTGATTTTCTTAACTATTTCGTTTGTTTCTTTAAATTTATCCATTTCCAGATCCTGTTTTAGAATATGTTCTTGTCAGACCGTCACCATTCCCGTTCATTTTACAAATATATATAACCATACATAGTCATTTAAATTTTGTTAAATTTTATGACAACAATGAAGCCGGAAAAAAGCAAATTATAATTTTGCATTTTATATATATACAGTATATATATATTTTGTAATTATTCTATCTATCTATTGCCCGACGCCGTGATCCCCGAAGGGGTGGCCACGGACGAACCACCCCCATGCACCTCTGTCCCCAGTCAGTCGACGCCCCTCCCCCCAACCAGCACCGCCTTCGTTCATATATTTCCTCACTCCATCCTTCCACCTCTCTTTCGGTCAACCTCTCCCTTTCTGTCCCTCCACCTCGCTCTCGTACACCCTCTTAGTCATTCTATCGCTTTCCATACGTTCCATAAGGCCGAACCATCCCAAGTTGTTCTTTTTCACACTTTCCAGCACATCTACCTCCACACCACACCTTCTTCTTACTTCCTCATTAGTCTGTCTATCCCTCCATGTAACTCCGCACGCACTTCTTAAGTAATTCATTTCCACTGCTCTCACTCTTGGTCTGAGTCTCTCAACCAACGTCCATGCTTCGCTTCCGTAAGTCAGTGTCGGGATTACCACACTCTCATGCAAGGACTTCTTCACTTCCATACTGACCACCCTATTTCTTGTTACTGCTTTCAGCGTTCCTACAACCCTCTTCCCCTGTTGTACCCTCTCTCGCACTTCTTCATCCATATTCCCATCTTTACTCAACACACTGCCCAGATACTTAAAAGAGTTGACGATCTCCATAGCCTGACCGTTCAGCTTCACCTCACACTCTGTGACTTCACCCCTTTCGAAGACCATAACCTTGCTCTTCCCCGCATTTACCTTCAAATTCCGTTTTTCGCACACTGTTCCAAACTCATTTTTATTTTTTATTATTATTATTTTTGTATTTTTGTATTTTTTTTTTGCCTACCATCTATGAATTACTCACCAATTTACTTACTGCAACAAAAGATGTGCGAAAGATATTTTTTTATGAATGGAGGAAACATGTGTCAACCTGGATAGTCGATGTGGCACTATTGTTTACTTAAAAGGCTGAATGAATGAAGTTAAATAGATCTGTAGTAAACATTAAAAGGAATGAATGAATCGGTTAAAGAGATGCTAGTAAACACAAGATAATGAATAGAGATGGGCTTTTCCTCTTTTAGCTCATTATGGTTACTTATACTGCAGCATGAGTATTCTTATAAGTATATTTATTTATTATGCAGGTAAACCAGGTCAATAGTCATATATTGATGCACTACAGACGAGTACAATTATTAAAGAAAACACCAGGTAGATTACACGCATGCGCTCTGGGCGGCAGCCATGATGTTGACGTCACTATGTTACCATATCACTGTTTTTTATTTAATAAGTGATGATTACCGGTAATATTGTAAATAATTACTATTTCATAGGGCCTAAGATATTAAAAATGTTTACTAGTATACTCTACTGATCATATCGTATCACTAAATTTCGGTTGACCTACTTATTAGATTTGTTTCCAACGTTGAAGTAATTTGTAAAGGAAGTACTTGATACCGTAGTCAAAGACCGCCTCCCCCCCCCCCCTCCAACCCCTTAGCAAACGGTTGAAAGCAAATTAACTTCTTTCTGTGGCTGTGCTTTAGGTATGACAATGACTTACATTATTTCTATTGTATTATATACATATACAAAATGTATAATCATGTTAAGGCATAATGTAAGGCTTATTAATCAAGAAGATTGGTAATTTATCAAACTCTCTTGCCGTATCTGGCATTTTACCGTAATGTGAGAGTGCTACCAACCGCCGTCATGTTCCCCATAATAACTATATATTGCATAATATCATTGATTTTAGTAATTTTGCAAAACCTTATTAACCCTTTTTTAGCGGGGCCCGACTTAAGTCCGTATCTAAAAATCTGGACTATGTGGCGGGGCCCGACTTAAGTCTGTGGTGCAATTTTGGCGCAATATTGGCTCTGAGAGAGAGACGAGCGACGGGAGGAGCGTAGGTTACCTCATGACCGCTCGCCACGGCGGCCGTGGACCTACTGAGATGTACTCCACACACATCCACCCTTCCTCCCTCGCTACACACGTAATTATGTAACGAAATGACCGTATTTTAGCGTTTTTGCCCTTCGGCTGCACGATCGTTGCAAGACAACCAGTGATCGTAGAAGGATGGTTCAGGTGTCATTGGAAAGCTCCATTAACGCCCTTTCAGGGATACATAATTGTATTACGCTCTGGCTCTTGTTTATGCATGAAAAAGAGCACGGAAACAAGGCCATTTATGGTAAAAAAAAAACCCGCTGGGCGCGTAGTGGAAAAAACTCACCTGCCCGCTCGTAATATGTTAATAACTTGTTAGGAAAACATGATACAAATGCATCTGTACGTAATACTTCAATATCCTGGTCCAACAACAGAAACAACTTCCATAAAAAGTTTTTACGGGGGGGGGGGGGGAAATACCAAGATTTCAGTCTATATTTATATTTAAATTTAAAATGGTTGAACATTATAATACTGTCAGCGAGAGAAAGAGAGAGAGAGAGAGAGAGAGAGAGAGATGGAGGGAGAGAGAGATGGAGGGAGAGAGAGATGGAGGGAGAGAGAGATGGAGGGAGAGAGTGAAAGAGAGGGAGATGGATTTATAGTAATTTGCGCAGTTTAAAAAAAAATCGTAGCAGTATGGGTTAAGTGAGAGAGTTCGAAGCCTGTAAAATTGCTGGACAACCTTATTAAAATAAAGAAAGTCGTCTAATAGTAGCCAGAGTTAAATTAAAAGGACGTCGCCGGTACAGAAGGGGTTAACATATACTGTTTATCTTGTGCTTTGTTTGTTTACCTTCTACAGCGTAATGCATTCTTTATCAGGCTAATCTAGTTAGTTAAAATAGGACTTCAGATGCTATCAACTCTATTGGGTTATTAAGCCAGCACACAGCAAGTCAAGAATAACGTCAGGACTGGAGCCTCTGCGAAAACCCCAGTCCCTTAGCTAATCTACAGAAAGGAAAGGGGAAATAACTAAACATTGAGGAACATAAGGATGAATGCAAGTCAAGGGAGACTGGACACAGTCACATAGATAAACACAGCATATTGAAGGATTAACCCCTTCTGTACCGGCGACGTCTTTTTAGTTTTATTTTAGCTACTATTTGGCAATTTTATTCGGTTTAAACAGGGTTATCAATCATTAACAGGCATCGAACTATCTAACTTAACCCATTTACTGCCACATATCCTTCTTGAACTGCACAAACTCTTCTAAATATAGCTAGAATTATATTAAGAAGACGTCGCCGGTACATAAGGGGTTCAGGAAGAGAGACAGAAAATGGGTAGAGAACAATAATTGGGAAGCCATACTAAAGGTTGAGCCATACGTTTAGGTGAAAGTCGCGGGCTAAAGTCGAGAGAGAAGGGAAGAGCTGGGGGATTAGAGGGGAGGGAGACGATGTGGGGTGTTGTTAGTACGTTTTAAGAGGAAATTGTGACGGTGGGCGGTAAATTTTTACATGGATTTACATCGATACACTGACCACACAGACCTTACGATCCCCGCGAGGTGTCAGGACTTAATTCTAGTAGAGATAGCTAACCCCTGAGTAAGAGACAGTGGAAGGAAAGGATAGCAAAGAAGAAGCCTCTCTCCCCACCCTCCGGCAAGATGAGCAGGATATGTGGCGAGTAAGGGAGGGTTACAATGGTAAAGAATGGGAATTATTTTGAGGGAGGAAGAAGGTTTAAGTTATGCTAGAGTGAGGGGTGAACATGGTGTTAGTGGAGAGAACCCAATTTAACCCACTGGACCTCAAATGATTTATTATAAATGTACACTCCAGGAGCAGCCACTTGATTTTTTTTTTCTCTGAAAACACATGGGATGGGTTAGTAATGAAGGAAAAAAAAAAAAAAAAAAAAAAACGCCCACCTAGGTCATGGGGCGATGGGTAAGCAAAATACTGGAAAATCACTCCCGTGCGTGCCCACAGCAACGCGGCTGGACTTGGAGGGTTGCCAACCATCGGTATTGTTCTGTGGGATCATAAAGTAGTTCCCATGCAAATCTGAACCCTTTAGGTGCCATAGGACAAGAGTAATTAAGGCTGACCCAACCGCTACGTCGTTGGGATTGTGCGATACATATATAGGCGATGCATAACATGCATCGCTGGGGTTCAGTGGATTAAAGAAGAGCACTATGTTGACAATGCTCTATTTATTTCTGTATACGAAACATCAATAAAAGTTACCCTCAAATGGCTTAGGCACAATATCGAGACAACTATTATGTCAAACCTTTTGTAATTTTCATAACCTTAGCAAGACTGGTAATATGGTCCTTCCAAGTGAGAGCAGAAGAATAAGATACACCAAGAACATTGAGAGAAGATGAAGGATTGCTTTTTGTATTGTTGAAGTATAAGGGAAATTCCTCTGGGAGTTCCGGACGGGTAGTAAAATGGAGAAATTGGCTTTTGGAAGCATTAAAGGTAACAAGGTTTTCTCTGCCCAAATTGGAAATAGTAGTTAGATTAGCGGATAAGTGTTCTATGGCTTCATTACGTTTGTCTTTGAGGGATTGCTGGCTGGGGCGTTCTGGAAATCTAGTTGAGTAGTGTAAGGTAGAGTCATCTGCATATGAATGGATTGGATTAGAGGTAAAGTTGAGAAGATCATTTATGAAAATTAGAAATAGAATTGGAGATAGGACAGAACCTTGAGGAACACCGGAGTTGATAGGATGAGGAAGTGAACGATGGCCGTCCACAACCGCAGCTATGGAACGGCCGGAAAGGGAATTCGAGACAAAGGCACTGATGGAGGGATAGAAACCGAAGGATGGTAGTTTAGAAATTAGAGATTTGTGCCAGACTCTATCGAATGCCTTCGATATGTCTAGCGCAACAGGAAAGGTCTCACCGAAGTCCCGAAAGGAGGATGACCAAGAGTTAGTAAGATATAAAAGAAGATCACCTGTAGGGCGACCCTTGAACTCATACTGGCGATCTGAGAGTAGATTATAAGAAGAGAAATGCTTAAGAAATTTTGAGGTAAGAATAGTTTTAAAAACTTTAAAGATACAAGAGATGAGAGCAATTGGACAATAGTTGCACGGTTGAGAGCGGTTACCCTTCTTTGGGACAGGTTGAATGAGAGGAAACTTCCAGCAAGAAGGGAAGACGTTAGAGGAGAGACAGAGACGAAAGAGTATGCCTAGACAGGGAGTCAACACGGACGCACAGTTATTTAGTACAACAGGAGGAACACCATTCGGACTGTACGCCTTCTTAGTATTAAGCCCAGAGAGGGTAGAAAGTATATCTTTAGAAGAGATTAGGATAATAGGCGTAAGTAGGAGAGAGGGGGGTGGAGAGGGAGGAATAGCACCAGAATCATCCAAGGTGGAGTTTGTGGATTATTGTGGCCAGGTAATGCTGTTAAGGTTGTGTCCTGCTAACTTTATGATTAAGGTGCTTGTAGGGGTCAGTGGTAATTGGAGAGATAATTTTGCTACTGGTTATAATAAAGATGAATGCCATGCAATACGACCTTTTCTTTTATGGGTGTACTCTACAGCTCTGACAATGTTCTGGTAGCAGCAGGGGTTACAAACTTTGCATGGATAAGCCGGAGGACTTAAGGTAGAACATTCTCAGGAGAGAGAAATTATAGGATGTGAAACCAAATATAGTCGTAGACTCGTGCAGGACACATGTATACTATAGTTGTTTCAAGGCATTAAGGTGATCAACATTATTGCATGTCTCACCTTTCCTATATTCCTGTCATGTCCTGTCAAGATTTGAGAAGCTTCACCTTGCATATTCAAATAAGTCAGCAAGATTCGAACCCACACCGGTAGCCCAAAAGGCTAAAAGCTCTGCCAACCAAACAACCAAGTCATATGTTATGTTAATAGTTACATCAAACACTAGCCTACTGTAGTAAGAACGACACCTACAAGGCTCAGTAGCAAGAGCAGGTGAATAAACAATTAGGATAATCACCAGTACTGCCAGTGTCGGGGTCAGTGAAGTATATGCTACCTTATGAACAAGTTAACATTCACAGGTAGGACTGCATATCAATAGCCTGAACACGTGAGGGAGATGGTAATGGCGTGTGATGCGTGGGAAAGGACCTGGTTATTTCGTAAGGATGAATGTTGAGTAATTATTATAGGGCCTTATCACCATCACAGCCACTCCGCCATGTAAATTCCGCTAATAGCTTCCTCGGGTCAATTCGCTGAAGAAGTTTTATGCAAAAGCTTATCAATAGAGTATCCCTTTGCCTCATGTTTTTTTTTTTTTTTTAATACCCATGTGTGCTTTCACGGAAGATCATCATAGTAGAGAATCATAAATTCTATATATTCAAGTATAGTATCCATCAATCGATAATTATTACCACTAAAGTATCTCTGGCAGCCCCTCTTTTACAATAACATAGGACCCCAGCGAGCCAGAATCTGTAAACCAATGGACACCACCACACCACCTTGTTGTGTGTAGATGAGACACTCCTGACACCCTCACTACGCTGACACTACACAATGATAAAGACGATATAATACTAATATTTCAATCTAATACTTGGTTAATGTGTGCATAATTTGTGATGTAGAATTATCTGTCCGAACAAATGTAAATATAGTAGTATGATGAATAGTTAGTTAAAATAGAATGTCAGAGGCTATCAACCCTTCTATTAGTTCAGAATAGCATCAGGACTGGAGCCCCTTTTACAGAACTTCAGTCCCTTAACCCCTTATTGGCGGCGCGCGACATATGTCGAGTGAAATAAATTTGGACTATGTGGCGGTGCACGACATCTGTCGAGCACCATATTCAGCACGTAATGTTGCTGAGAGAGAGAGCTGAGCGGTGGGACGAGCGTAGTAAGCTTATGACCAGTCCCCACGACCACCGCGGGTGTACTGAACTGTATTCTAACTTCCTCCCCCTCTTCTCACTCGCTACACAGGGAATTATGTAAGAAAATTACCTTATTTCAGGGTTTTTGCACTCATGTTGCACGATCGTTGCAAGAGAACCAGTGGTCGTACAAGGATGGTTCGGGTGTCATTGGAAAGCTCTGTTTACTCCCTTTCGGGGATAGATACTTGTTTTATGCTCTGGGTCTTATTTAGGCATGAAAATGAGCACGGAAACAACCCTATTTAGGGTAAAAAAAAAACGCTGGGTGCTACGGTCAAATAAACCACCTAGCCCGCTAAATAAGGGTTAATATGATAATGAAATTATCTGCATTCTAAAATATATAATTGCTAGTATGATTCAAGCACACTACGAATAACCATAGAAGAAGGATAGCCAATGCTGAACACTAATCATTATTAATATCAACAGTACAATCAGTAGATATGTCAATAGCCATGTTATCTTTACCGCTGAATGTATTCTGCAGCAATAATAATAGTACCGTTGTTATTACTCTCGTAAAAAAAATTGTATTCGACATATATCTCTATCTATCGCTAACTCCCGTTGTACTCAACATACCTCTATCTATCTATCTATCTATATATATATATTCTTGGGGGAGGCCGCCTCAAGACAGAGCAAGAACAGGAAGAACACAAAATACAACATAAAACAACGAACAAACACAGACAAAACACAAATTCACACACATCTAGGTCATTTAACCCATTTTAACCCTATCCTGTAACGCTCAAGGATCTGGAGTTCTCGCAGAGAGGCTCCAGTCCTGACGTTATTCTTGACTTACAATGTGCTGGCTTAATAATCCAGTAGGGTTGATTGCCTCTGAAGTTCCGTTTGAACTATTTAATCAAGCAACTCCTTTAATAATTTTAATGTGATGAGGAATTTCTTTCTGTTAATCTTAATATCTTTACACGATGTGCAAACTTAGAAACGAATCATGGGATAATATCAAAACGAATTATAAAGATATTTGCCACTTTAGCAACATGGCATAGTTTGAACCAGAGTAAAGTTAAGATTACACCATCCTATTGAAGTGGTCAACCCTACTTCTCGATCACCCACCGATTTCCAACCCATTATTCATTCCCATCCCTTTAAACCTCACTTTAACCCTATCCAGTGATGCCTCTAACATCTACCCTGTCACGTGGGGGTAGCCAGGGGTAACGGAGGGTGGGGGGAGATACATTTGCATTCATTAACTCTATTACTATCCTACACTGATTACATAGCATTAAGGGGGTTCACCGGCTTTTTTCTCTTTCTCTCCTTTTCTCTCTTTCTCTGGCTTGTATCCATTCGGCCCCATTCAGCCAACTGTTTCAAGACGTTTATCCCCATCCAGGTGTCGGTTTCTTCCTGGCGAGCGAAAGCGAGCTATCATTGTATGGAGAAATCCGGCTTTGCCGGAGAAATTTTTCTATCGAAAAATGTACAAATTTAGCTAGCTGTTAAAATAAAAATATATATACTGTATGCTTACTCGCTACCGCTCTCCAGGAAAATATTGACACCTGGATGGGGGTAAACGTCCTAAAACAGTAGGCTGAATGGGGCCGAATGGATACAAGCTAAAGAGAGAGGGAGAGAAAGAGACAGCAAGCAAGGTGGGCTCCCTTAAGTCATTATCATATTAAAAACACCTCGTCACGGTTTTAGGTAAGAGTTTAATGAGGTTTATCCATGTTCTTACGTGTTGATTTTAAGCATTATTTTAGTCCACTTTTAGCAGCTGTCTTTCTTTGCTGACAGTATTTTGGTGTAAGTATTATGATCATGCTTGTGAACACTTCCACTGCTTCATTTTGTCTATCATTATCAATTGTATACGATATCGTACAATGTACATTTATATGTGTAAGGTAATATAGAAGATAGAGTAATGTGTTCGTGTTATACCGGTACCATGTATGTTGAATTAATAATATATTTTCAAACCATGGCTCTGCTTCGTACGTGTTATGCTGTACAGTGTTATGGAATTACAATATATAAATGATGAATACATCCAATATCTCAGTATGCAAATATTGAAGAAGTGTCGGGAAGATATGTTGGTCGTAAAACAAATGGACCTTCCTTAATACGGATTTACTGGGTGCTCTACATTATTCCTGGGTCGTGTACCTTGCATCACGTGTTTCTAGAAGAGGTTATATTTTATGTGTGTCCGTAGGTTAGGAAAGGGTTACAGTGGGGAGAAAGGCCTGGTTAAGTGGGCTACCAAGGCATCTCGCTACCTCACTACCTCGCTTACAAAAATAATAAAATGTAATAGATATCTAAATAAGTAAATCAAATAAGTAATAAACTAAGAACGAACATTGTTACCTGAAAATGGGTTAGACAGAAAGTATTCTGCAGAATATATTACCTATAATTTAGTTATATTTGGTTTGGTCAGGTTTGGTAATTTAGCAGCCATTAGCGTCACACACATCACATGTCACACGACATTCGAAAATAGTTGTGAGAGATGGTCATCGTAAGGTCCCTTTATATGTTAATGTTCAGGATAAAGCATACCGGCTATTTTAGAACCTACATAGCAACAACTGACTAAGAAAGGTTAAGTTTGGTTATAATTGGTAGAATATGATAGGTTGGTTACGTTGTATTGGGGCAGCGAAGTGGACAGGTAACGAAATGTTTTGCGTCCGTAAGGTGGTTGTCTGGAGGCCTCAAAAGGTGCTAATAGTGGTGTTTACAGTTGCTGTTACTCTGTTGGCGAAGGTCTGGGGGTCTGAGGGGAAAAATATAGGTTGGTGGCACCGTCTTCGTGAAAAGTTTTACCATGTACGTTTCTTCAGCAGCCATGTTGAAGCTTTCTTTACAATAACCTCTTTTTCCCATTTTTACCTCTTAGCTAAACATAAATAACGAATGCACAATTGACGATAACAACAAGCCGCTGGAAATTATAGAAGTGTTCCGAAATTACTAATTTGTTATGCTTGCATTACAGTGTTGGAGGCTACACTACAGTAGAAACCATTGTATAATTTGTTTTCATTGTCAGCAAACTAGTTAATACAGCTTACGATAAAAGGTCAATCTATCGAGATGCGCTGCAAGCAGATCAAAGCCGTGGATTAAACTTTGGTTTAATTCAGCATATTTAACATAATATGACATATTATACGCACTACTTCTTGGAATACTCGAGGTATGCAACTTGGCAATACTGAAGATACACTGCTGTACGAACTATTGTGTTGTGTGTTCTGACAGTGAAAATAGGACTTCAGAGGCTATCAACCCTATTGGATTATTAAGCCAGTGCACTGTAAGTCAAGAATAACGTCAGGACTGGAGCCTCTCTGCGAAAACTACCGTCCCTTGTTCTGGCGGCAAAATATAGGGTGACGGTCCCACATTTAGCTGTGTACCTGGAGCAAGGAAGGTAGGGAGGAATGTTGACACACGGAGCCAGGTGTGTGGGAAAGGATTACTGGTCTTACCTGGGAACACTCATAACACGGACTTTATTGGTGGTGGGGTAGCGGTACAGTCTTATTCAGAAATATAATCGCTGCCAGATATTCCTAGCAATTTACCTAATGATTTAAGTGATTTAGTAATAAAGTAAACCACAGGACTTATTGGTAGTGGTAATGATGATAGCAGTGTCACAGCCAGATTCAGAAATATAGTCGCTGCCGGATAATCTTAGCAATTTGTTCACGATATTAATTATTTAGTAATGTAGTAACCTACAGGAAAAATATATACGGGAGTTCCTAGTTTTAATTTGTACTCTCATGACATCAGTACATTTCCTGACCATACTCTTTTTTTTCTTTTCTCGTGTCTCTTGCTGATCCTCATACCCCTTGTGGGAGTAAGGGCTGGTAACCGACTACTTATTATACGACAGCCATTATTACAGTGAAGGGAGAGTGAGTCATAACACCTATGTCATGCTTTACGTAACCTACGGACTACCACCATAATATCACAATACTGTAGGCTGAGGAAAGGGAGTAGTAAAGTGTTTATGACTCTCCTCGTAAACATCCATAAATCTCTTGTATAGGCCACCAAGGTGATAAGATGAAACAGACAATAACAGGCAACCTCGCGACATCATTTAACTTGGGTTGTAGTTGTTGTTGTTGTTGTTCCCCAAGCTGCCTGGCCGAACAGCCCCAAGGCCCCGAGTAAGGCCAAGGCCATAAACGAGCGCCCCCACAGAACCCTCCCTGCCGACCACAATAAAGCCTGGGTGACCGAAGCCACTCCATGGCGGGGAGCTGAGAGGGTGCGTAAACGCCCGGGAAACCAAAGCCCCACCCAGGGCCCTGTGCCCCTCAGCAATTATGAAGAGAAAGTTGAGGGGCAAAGGAATAATGTGACGCTTTAGCTTCCAATCTTGGTAGATTGGGAGGTCAATCCACGGAAGAGACGCCGTCACTTGAGATCTAGAAAATATATAAGTAAAAGGAACAGTCAGAGTAAGCTATGGGTATGGCAGAGATCGCTCAGGTCTCACTCTGATAGACCAGCCCATCGCCATACTTGGGTTGTAGTAGGGTCATTTGCTTGGAATCCGTGACCATTTTGTTCCTACCTTTTTCTCTCGATGGATTTGACAACCTGAACCATTTTAAAGGAAAATTAGCTCCTATGCCCCTCTGAAAAATGACGGCTAACTCTGCTAGAGCCCAATATTCAAAATGGCCACCAACGCCATCTTGAAAAATATGAAATGTAATATCTCTGGCATCAGATGAGCGACAAGGACGAATGAGGTGTCCTTTTTCACTAATTCTGGCATTACAAATCCACTGGAATGGTTATTGTATTGTATTATATTGTATATTGTATTGTTATTGTATTGTATTATACTAATTGTACATACTAATCTGCCACTTCACTGTCACTACATGATTCACTGTATGAGCCACTATCAGAATCACTGTCCTCACTTTCGCTGCTATCATCACTGTTGTTCTCTGCCTGCGGATTTGTAGGTAGTGGTATGGATGGGGGAAGTGGGGGTTGGGTTGAACGGACAGGCAGACATAGGCCATTTACAAGATGCCATCCATGGCCGATCGGTGAGGGGTGACTTTGGAGCTGGTAATGGTTTTGCAAATATGCAAGATAGTTTGCACGCTCCAAGTGTGGACGGAGACTGTCCAAGTCAGGCACAAGTCGGATAGTGCTTTTTTTCTTCTGAGCTCTCCACTTTGCTGCCCTCACATCTCCCAGGGTCTTGCTTTTGGTATCACCATAGACATATCGAATGATAAACCGCTCCAAATTACTGATGACCTGTTCTGTGACTAGGAGCTGTGTACCACATGCTGCTAGCAGGTTGTGTGCCTCTTTAGACTTCTCCAGACGATCTGCGATGAGCTTCTTGCTTGCTCCATAGAAGCCAGAGTTGTGGTCACACCCAGTGAGGACATGAAGTGGTATGATGGATGCAGCCATTGCCTCACTGCACAAACATCGGGCATCGATAAGCTGACGTTTGCGTTTCACACACATGATTCCTGTTGTCTTCTGAGCAACATATGCCGCTTGCACGTAGTTGTCTGTGTCCTCTGTGTCAAGAACGACAGCTGCTGTGTAGCTGTCTGACCGGAGCACACTATATATGGTGAGCATTGCCGTATCTGCCTCTGCATGGGAGCATGTGAGCTCTGGCACAAGCTTGCCTGTGGTGAGATTCTTTGCAGTGCTGCCAACTACACAGTAGATGATCTCGGTGCTAGTTGTTGCTGCTGTTCTCTGGAATTCCGTTTGAAGATATGCCTGAAGGCGGATTTTGTTCTCAGGTTTACCCAGGAGAGCATGGAAAACTTTACTAGAAGAAAATTTATCTTCTGTCTTCATGAAGACATTGCTGATTGGCAGGTTTTTTTGGCGCAGTATTCTCTCACTGTCCTTGATCGTGTAATTCTGATCATATGAATCATTGACTCAAATGATGCGCTCAGCATGCTTGTGTCTCGTTAGAACGAAGTGCACCAACTTCTCTGCATAATCTCCCCAGGTATACTTGGTACCGTCTCCCTTCTCTCTGTCTTCAATGGTAGGAGTTGTTAGGCGCCAGATGAGGCCCATATCAATAATAGACATGTATCAACGAGGTCCTTCAGCTCAGCATTTCTCTCTAGCTCTGCATGTTCATCTGCAAGTTCCTGTGCATCAATCGGATGTCGAAGCTTGACAAGGGATGCCTTTACTTCTTCAGATAGAGGGGAATCTTCCAAACGATTGTCTATGACATGGTGGACCAGAATCTCGTAGAATAGTCGCAAGCAGCGAACCCCACGCTTAACATGTTTTCCACGAAGGGCCTGATCAACAGACCCGTCTGCTATAACACCAGCTGCCACCAACACATCTGAGATGCCAGATCCCTTAAACCTCTTGTATATAGTGTAGATGAACGACATTTGGATGTGGAAGGGTGCCATCAATGGTAAGATTTTGCTGAACAGCTCAGCATTCTCACTTTTCAACTCTAGCATGAGCACGTAGACAGGATGATCACCAACAATTATTGCAAAAGGCATCTTTTTTTCTTCGATTGATTTTGCAAGCTTACACATCACATCATTGAGAATTGTCTTACTGGGTGGGTTGGGATAGGTCATGTGGTATATTGCTCGACTCTTCTCATCTGCATTTGACATGCTGGCGTGAAACCCTGAAAACCCAGGCACAGTCTGTTCTTCTGGCTTAGGTCTCGTTCGGTCATCTTGCGCCCTGGCCAATGCATGGATCACACCACAAATTCTTTGCACCGATGTGTCAGGAGGAGGAGTACTTTGATCAGCTGGTGGCTTCCTGAGAGGTGGTTCCCCACGCTTCGCTGTCTTGTATGGGTTGACTTTTTGCATTTCACTTCCGAGCTCTTTGAGAGTTGTCGAGAGGTTTGATGCAAAGTTGGCACCGGGAACTGGTCTATCCTCGTGATTCTCAGAAGGAAGTTCTGTATAAAATAATTCTGGCTGCACAAACATGACATTAGTGCGGTGTGACTGGCCAGCACCGGTCAGTGTGTCGCTCTTGAAGTCATCGTTGTCGACTATAGCGATAGCAGGCTTACCCTCAGATAGTTCGAAGGGGCAATCAGATGAGCACTTGAGGTCATTGACCACCCAAAAATCTCGCAGCATAAGTACGTCATTGTAACTGATGCCCAGTCCATCTTTGTGCATTATGTCGACTATCTCCCTACTCTTGGTCAGTCCATGTAGCAAGACAGAGAGATTTATCTCAAATGCAGTGTGTTTTCCAGTGATGTAGCTTGTGAGGATAGATGCAATCAATCGGACGGATGGACTGTCATCAATTGCAGACTTATTTAGGTGTTTCAGCCATGTGAGCAGCTTCCGCAGGAGCTCACTGAGGTCTTCTTCTCTCTCCAACTCGTGTATATATGGGAGCCATGGAATAGTATTTGTCCTGATGACTTGCTCTTTGAGTCGTGCCACAACATTCATCACCAACTGATCATTGCTGACACCCAATGAAGATATTGCCACCTCGATGTATGTACCTGCTGCTGTTGTATCATATACCAGTTCACTCACATTCTTTTGAATGCGTTCATGAAATCCGATGTCTTCCCCAAATTCATTGACGAGAATTTCCTTTAAGTAGCTGGATTTTACTACTGAGTTATGTCCGTGATTTGAGATAATGCGCTTATAGTCCTGCAGCAGGCCTTGCAGTGTGCGAATTTCATGGTCTTTGAAGATGACTTGACGAATATGATGAAAGAAGAGAGCTTGGGCCTCTTGGAGGTTTACACGCCGCAGATGTTGAGTGCTTTCATCTGAAAGGGGCTTGTGGTCGCTTACATATTTGTGCCAGCACGCACGATGGTAGCGGATTTCCAACCCAAATGCTGTTTGACTATCTGGGATGGATGCAATCAGAGTGTCAAGTCTCAATCTCATGACCTCATCTTCCAGATGGACAGTATGTAACTTGAATTTAGTCCAGGCATCTACTGTTGATAGGAGTAAAATCTGCTTGTCACGATCACTACTCTTGTATGCCCCTTTCATGCACCACACACATAGAGTCTTATTGTGAAGGACATCCATACTGGAGCGGAGCCTTTTAGGTGCACTGGCCTCTGGGGAAGGGTCTTGTTGATCTGATGCTTCATCTCTGTCAAGACGTTCCTCGGATTTGTGTTTGAGTTTTTCAGCTTGAGAGAGCTTGCGCTTGCTGGATAATGATGCGTAACAAGTGCTATGCATGTGGTGACCCTTTGGTCCCTTCTCCCAATCCACATTTTCATGTATATGTTGAAACTTATCAAGTTCTTTCCATTGTAAAGACTTTTCCCGGATGGATTCCCACTTCTCAGGTGTAATGTTTTCCAAACGATCATCTGCGGTACATCGCTTACCACAGAGTAAAATGCACTCGTATTCATTTAATGTCTTGTCTGGTAACTCTTCACTCTCTCTTCTATTATCCATTATTTCGGTCACTTCACAAGTCGTCGATTTTCATCAGATGGGCATGCGATACATCTGAAATAGTAAAAAAGTAATATTAGATATACACCGCAGGCAGAGAACAACAGTGATGATAGCAGCGAAAGTGAGGACAGTGATTCTGATAGTGGCTCATACAGTGAATCATGTAGTGACAGTGAAGTGGCAGATTAGTATGTACAATTAGTATAATACAATACAATAACAATACAATATACAATACAATACAATACAATAACCATTCCAGTGGATTTGTAATGCCAGAATTAGTGAAAAAGGACACCTCATTCGTCCTTGTAGCTCATCTGATGCCAGAGATATTACATTTCATGTTTTTCAAGATGGCGTTGGTGGCCATTTTGAATATTGGGCTCTAGCAGAGTTAGCCGTCATTTTTCAGAGGGGCATAGGAGCTAATTTTCCTTTAAAATGGTTCAGGTTGTCAAATCCATCGAGAGAAAAAGGTAGGAACAAAATGGTCACGGATTCCAAGCAAATGACCCTACTATTGTTAATGTCAGCAAGTAGGAGCCCATTGAAAGAGTAGAATAATTGAGGATGCATCACAAGTCGATGGGGTCATATGAGGATACTCCCCCCCCCCCCCCCCAAAGTACCCAACTGAAGGTCCCCCCCCCCCAAGCTGCGTCATAATATGAAGATTCTCCAATTGATCATAATAGTTGCTTTCGTTATATACTTTCAGTTAATGCACGATTATACTTCGAAAACGAAGATATTGTGAGCAGTTGTCCTATCACTATGTTATAAGATATTGTGAGCAGTTGTCCTATCACTATGTTATAAGATATTGTGAGCAGTTGTCCTATCACTATGTTATAAGAGATTGTGAGCAGTTGTCCTATCACTATGTTATAAGATATTGTGAGCAGTTGTCCTATCACTATGTTATAAGAGATTGTGAGCAGTTGTCCTATCACTATGTTATAAGATATTGTGAGCAGTTGTCCTATCACTATGTTATAAGATATTGTGAGCAGTTGTCCTATCACTATGTTATAAGAGATTGTGAGCAGTTGTCCTATCACTATGTTATAAGATATTGTGAGCAGTTGTCCTATCACTATGTTATAAGATATTGTGAGCAGTTGTCCTATCACTATGTTATAAGATATTGTGAGCAGTTGTCCTATCACTATGTTATAAGATATTGTGAGCAGTTGTCCTATCACTATGTTATAAGATATTGTGAGCAGTTGTCCTATCACTATGTTATAAGATATTGTGAGCAGTTGTCCTATCACTATGTTATAAGATATTGTGAGCAGTTGTCCTATCACTATGTTATAAGATATTGTGAGCAGTTGTCCTATCACTATGTTATAAGAGATTGTGAGCAGTTGTCCTATCACTATGTTATAAGATATTGTGAGCAGTTGTCCTATCACTATGTTATAAGATATTGTGAGCAGTTGTCCTATCACTATGTTATAAGATATTGTGAGCAGTTGTCCTATCACTATGTTATAAGATATTGTGAGCAGTTGTCCTATCACTATGTTATAAGATATTGTGAGCAGTTGTCCTATCACTATGTTATAAGATATTGTGAGCAGTTGTCCTATCACTATGTTATAAGATATTGTGAGCAGTTGTCCTATCACTATGTTATAAGATATTGTGAGCAGTTGTCCTATCACTATGTTATAAGATATTGTGAGCAGTTGTCCTATCACTATGTTATAAGATATTGTGAGCAGTTGTCCTATCACTATGTTATAAGATATATTGTGAGCAGTTGTCCTATCACTATGTTATAAGATATTGTGAGCAGTTGTCTATCATATGTTATAAGATATTGTGAGCAGTTGTCCTATCACTATGTTATAAGATATTGTGAGCAGTTGTCCTATCACTATGTTATAAGATATTGTGAGCAGTTGTCCTATCACTATGTTATAAGATATTGTGAGCAGTTGTCCTATCACTATGTTATAAGATATTGTGAGCAGTTGTCCTATCACTATGTTATAAGATATTGTGAGCAGTTGTCCTATCACTATGTTATAAGATATTGTGAGCAGTTGTCCTATCACTATGTTATAAGATATTGTGAGCAGTTGTCCTATCACTATGTTATAAGATATTGTGAGCAGTTGTCCTATCACTATGTTATAAGATATTGTGAGCAGTTGTCCTATCACTATGTTATACAATAGATCTTATGAATACTATAACCAGTTTCAAATATGTAAGCCAAAACTCTTGAACATTAAACCTCTATAACTCACAAAAATATTAGAGTAATCGAGCAAATTGTTCTACCCTTTGGGAAGTGTCAGCCCGGGAATAGGTGTGGAAATGTACAGCTCATTTGCCCCAGCACTTCTTGAGTTACAGAGGTTAGGTTTCACGTTGTCTGGCCTACCTATTTGGAACAGGGTATAGTGAGGTGATGGATGGTGGCGGTGGTGGTGGTGGTGGTGGAGGTGGTGGCAGGTCCGTATATGGGGAAGGTGAAGAGGGAAGGCTGGGGAGGACGACGGGTGGTATGGTCACTGATAAAATATTTGAGGACCTCTTACGTATAACCTATCTTAATGTAAAATAACTATTTGGGATGATGTAGGTCAAACTGAAGATGTCAAACTTATGATGGCTAATGTAAAAAAATAATATTTAACTTACACACTCTCTCTCTCTCTCTCTCTATATATATATATATATATATATATATATATGTTGGTGTAGCCAGGTAATACATTTTCTTTAAGGGGAGGTTTTTAGTTTGGTCCCTAGATATCCTTCAAGCTTAAGATTACACCCCCTTGAGCCTCTTTCAAGATAATTTTTTAAATTTTTCGGTAGAAAAATGTCCCGGCTGACAGCCGGTTCCTCTTAAATTACAGGCTCGCTATCGCTCGCAAGGATAAAATCGACACCTAAATGACAGGAAAGGTCTTAAAATTGACAGAAATGGGTTGAAAGTTCTTAAAATGGTCAAAATAATGGGGCAAACGTCTTAAAATTAGAAAAACAATGGGGCTAAATATGAGGGAGAAAGGAGTCAAGAAAAAAATCCCTCAAGTGGAAATCTCCCCTTAAGGCAGGCGAGGTTGAAGGAAATACATGTATCGGCATTAATTATTTTATTATTAAGGCTTTCAATAGAACGAACAGCAATTCTCAGGTGTTCTGGGAGATTGTGCAAAAGGTGAGCAAAATTCATGATGATCCGACGCGTTTCGATAGACAACTATCATCTTCAGGGAATGGAAGGTAAGTGAATAGGATTTTTTTTTTTTTTTTTAAAGGTACCCCCTACCTTTAAAAAAAAAAAAAAAAATCCTATTCACTTACCTTCCATTCCCTGAAGAGGTGAAGAGAGGCACCACAGAGTGGGTGGCGGGAAGAGAAAGTAGGAAAGATGAAATACAATGGAAGAGAAAAGTTAGTGGGCCGTCCACCTTGCTGTTGTTAAAGGGATGTTTATTTATTTATTTATTATTATTTGTTTTGTTTATTTATTAATTTGTTTGTTTTTTGTCAAATCATTTTGGTTCATGTGTTCCTGGCGATGTTCGATCAGGAACTTGTTGATGTTGTTAGATGATGATGGTGGTATTCGGGGATTCTGGCGGTGTTCAGGGGGGTCCATGGTGTGTGTGAGGATCCCCCAGGTGTTCTGCCGTGTCCCAGGTACTTGTTGTTGTTCTGCCGTGTCCCAGGTTATGGTGTGCGGTGGTGACAGTTAGCGGTGTTTTGCTTGGCTGGTTGATGTTCTGGTGTTTTCTGGAAGCAGTGTTCTGCTCGACTGGCGATGGACTGCCACTGAGGTGAAGGAAGAGGTACTCTGTTGAAGGTGAGGTCCGCTGATGGTGTTCCGGGGCTCAGGCAAAAGGAGGGCACACGATATTCTGTGTGGGACCCCGGTGGAGATGCCCAAGTCCCCAATATCAGCATCACCCAGCCATCTTCAAAGCTCCTCCACCAGCCTCAGCCTCTCCATACTCCTATGGAAGAGACCCCACGATCTTCTAGAGGGTCTCAGCTGGTGTTGCAGGAGTGGTGGTGTTTTTTTTTTTTTTTTTTTTTTTTTTTTTTTTTTTTTTTTTTTTTTAAGGTAGGGGGGTGAAGAGAGGCACCACAGAGTGGGTGGGTGGAAGAGAAAGTAGGAAAGATGAAATACAGTGGAAGAGTAAAGTTGGTGGGCCGGCCACCTTGCTGTTTTTGTTTGTTTATTGTTCACATAATTTTACAATATAATTTTTCTGTGGCAAAATACAATGGTGCTGAGGGCTGTTTGCTAAATCTAATCTGTGATATATAATTTCCAGGGCAAATTACAATGGTGTTGAGGGCTGTTTGCTAAACCTATTCTGTGCCCATGTTGCAAGATGGGCTTAAGCTGTGGTAATTGCAAGTTTGAGGACTTATGGTCCTAGCTAGTGACAGTGCTTTAAATTCCTGCATTTATTTATTTAGTTGCATTTGTAGCTAAGCTAAGGTGGGTCCTGCTGTCAGGATAGCTAGCTAGCTGATAAGAATTTAGGTATAAATAGGGTCTGGTTCCTCTTCGTTTATGATACTGAGGCTACTTGGAAAGTTTCTGTTAAAGTGTCTTATGTGTTGTCTTTTGTCTATTATTGTGATATATGTGTTTTCGTCTATACTTCTAAGGTCTGCCATATCTTTTTGGCTTGGTAATATAATTTTATATTAAGTGGGAGAAGGCCGTTTGCCTGGTGAAGTTCTTGGGTGGTGTGAGCGTAAGGGTAGCGTGTGTTGGTTGCGAATCTCAGGGCTTTGTTTTGCACTCATAGAATTTTTATCTGAGTTTTGCTTAAGGCAATGGTGGGGATTGGGGGGTATTCTAAGATTGGAAGTACTAGTGCTTTGATTAGATGGAGTTTTATTCTCGTTTCTAAGTTTCTTAGTCTAAAGAGTTTGCTGAGGGCGTGGATTGCTTTTCCTTTTCTCTCACTGACGTTTGATATGTAGCTAGTGTTTGAAATTTTTAGGCCGAGGGCCTTGCCGTTGGGTTGGAACTGTATTAGTTCTTCATCAACGACAAGGTCCTCGTTTCTCTTAGATCCGAGAGGAATGACTGTGAATTTATTAGTGTTTGTTTTGATCTTCCACTGTTTTTCGAAGTTGTTGACTCTTTCGACTTCTCTTCTGGTTCTGGAGTTCATCAGATGCATGGACTTCCCCTCATAACTGATTATTTGGGTGATGTCGTCGGCATAGCTGATGTTTAGACCTGTGAGAGATTCTGGGGTGTCGCGTGTGTATATTGTGAATAGTGTTGGGGACAAGACACTTCCCTGAGGGACGCCGCAAGTGGTGACAAAGCTGTCTCCGATGAATGAACCTATTTTGATCTGTGCCTCTCTATCATTGAGAAAATCGCATAGGAGTTTCTCAGTGATAGAGGGAAGGTTGAGCTAAAGTATTTTTTGTTTTAGTCCTTGGTGCCAAACTTTATCGAATGCTTTGGTTATGTCCCTCAGGACAAGATGGCATTGTCCTCCGTCTGCTTTGCTGTTTGCTATTTCTTCTGTTATTAGTGTTAGTGCCTGTGTTCCTCTTTGGCTTCTGAAGCCAAATTGATGCTTATAGTGAAGATTGTTTGATTCGAGGTGTGTTCTGAGGCGTGTGTTAATGATTCTCTCAAAGGTCTTTCCAGGGACTTCCAGAAGAGAAATGGGTCGGTAATTTGTGGGAAGGTGTGGGGTTTTTCCGGGTTTTGGAATGAGTTTTAGAATTGATTTTTTGAAGGCATCTGGGAAATAGCCTGCCGATAGCGATGCGTTAAGGATCCAGATGAATTTTGTGATGGCGGGTTCGGGAAGGTTTGACATTATGACTTTATTAATACCGCTTTTACCTGGACATGTGTTTTTTGATTTTATGATGGTTTTGATGACTTCATAATTGGTGATGGGTCTAGTTAGGGGGCAGTGAATTTGAAGTCTGGAAGGGTCTGAGGTATGGTGGGGGGTTGTTCTTTGCCAATTGTTTTGTATGAAGTTGTTTACTATGTTAACATTATCATCTTCATCATCGCTATCTTCCTCTTCTTCGTTTAGTACTTTTTCCCAGATGTCTCTGAGTAGTCTTTCTTGTTGTGGTATGTCAGTAATTTTGTTTTGTTGTTGGTCTAAAAGGTAGTGTGCTGTGGGGGGAGGTTCGCCAGTGAGAGATTTGATCTTTCTCCAGAATGTTTGAGAATCAGGGTATGCGTCGGAAATTTGTACAAGTTTATTAGCCCAGTTGGTGTTGCTTTCTTCTTGGAGTGTTTGTTTTAATCTATGTTGGAGATTTTTGTATCTGTTATAGTGGTTTGCTGTCCATCCGTGTATGCTTGCATGTTGTCTTAATGTGTTGTATTGTTGGATTGTTATTTGAGTGTTGTGAGAGGGGTTTTTCCTGTGGGTGTTTTGTGATTTTTCATAGGAATGTGTTCTTTGGTAGCTGATTGGATGTTGTTATACCATTCTTCAATTTCATGATCTATTTCTTCTAGAGTAATATGTTCTGGTGTGTTATTGGTTGTATGTGTTGTTATGTGGTTTTGGAATTCTTCCCAGTTGGCTGCTTTATAATTCGGTCTGTCAGGGATTGGTATAATAATGGGATAGCAGTTTATTTCTGTGATTATAATTTGGTGGTCGCTCGTGGTTAGTGGTCCTCGGCTAGCATGGAGATGATGGTAAGTATGATAATTGCTCAGCATAATGTCCGGTGTTGTAGATGTGTTTTGGTTGTGAAATGTGGTAAAGTGTGGTCCAATGTGTTGTATGATTCGTGTTGTGATTAGGTTGTGAAGTTGTCTTCCTACAGTATTGGTGTTTCTGTATCCGAAGTTTGGGTGATTGGCGTTTAAGTCGCCAAATAGATATACTGGAGTGTTTTTTCTGAATAGAGTAATATAGTCGGGGGTTGGGATGAAAGGTCTACTAGGAGGTATTAATCTGTGGCAATGGTGATTGAGCCTGTGTCTGTCTGTACTTCTATAGCTAGGGTGTTGGCAAGGAAATGATCTGTGATTTTGTGCTGTAGTCCATGTCTAATAGCAATTGCTGTACCGTCTGAGTGGCGTTCATATATGTTTGATTGAATAACCTTAAATCCGGGGATGTGCATGTTGTCTCCAGTTTTAAGGCCATGGCTTTGAATTAATATTATGTCTGCATGTAGATTTAGGTAGGTATTAGATAGTTCATGTTTTCTGGTGTTCCAAGAGAGTACGTTATGTTGAGCTATTATGAGTCTTTGAGCTATTTTGTTAGTTTGGTTGATTTGTTGTTTGTTTTGTGTTACTTTTTTGTTGTGCATGGGAACCTGTCCTATGAGATTGGTCTGACTTGGTTCTTTGATCTTCTACGAAATCACCTATTTTCTGTTCTATTTCTTGGTTGTTTGTTTTGCTTCTGAGTTTGTTGTTATATGGGGTGCTTGTTTTTGATGGGGTTGTTCCTTCTTGAGATTCGTTGTTTTGTTCCATGGATGCTTCTGAGTGGAGGCTAGTACTGGCCTGGCTATCCGTTTCTGTGGTGTAAACTGTTCCTTCTTCTTCTTCTTCTTCTTCTTCTTCTTCATCATCATCTTCTTGTTGTTGTTGTTCCTGTAGGCTGGCGGTGGTTTGGTTCCCTTTCTCATTTGGCTCTTGGCGGTTGTGTCTGTTTTTGTTGTTGAGTATTTGGTTGCTTCTTTTTGTTATTGATTCTTCGGAGGCTGTGGAGGTTTGCTCGATCACTCTTCCTGATTCCTCTTGATTGAAGTCTGGGATTCTGATGAGTGGGAGTCCGTTTTCTTTGAGGATTTTATGGTATAACTCTGTGAAATCTATCCCTGAGGTGTAGCATTTTTGTTGACATGCCTTTATGATAATACTGTAGGCTGTTTCCTTGTCCAGGTAGTTTATGTTGAGTATCGTTGGTGTGTTGGTTGCATGATTGAGTTGTTGGTTGGCTGCATTGGCGTATGTTGTCTTTGTCTTTTGTTTTTCTGGTTGGATATGTACTTTTTCTTTTTGCTTGACGACGTCTTTCCTTTTTGGGCATTTCATGGCAAGGGTGGAGTGTTCTCCTTCGCAGTTCACGCATTTCTTGAATGTGTTCTGGCAGTCCCGCCAGGTGTGGGCATTGGAGCTGCATTCGGAGCATAATATTTTGAATTATCTTGGCTTGAGACATTCCCAGGTGGGGTGGTCTTCCATCATGTAGCATCTCATGCATGTTTGTATAGGGGTGAAACGTTCTTGTTTGATTTGTTTGTCCGTAATTGATAGGTAAAATATCTTGAGTCCGTTGGTGATGGCTTGCTGAGCCATGAGTGAGTCTTGAAATTCGATCTTGAGAGAGTTGGATTTTCTGGGTTGCTGGTTTGGGAATTTGTAGATGCTTAGAACCTTGGCCCATGGTGATTTTCTAGCCTCTATTTCTTGTTTGATGTGATCTGGGTCGTTGTCGAATGCCAGTGGTGGAGTATAACATAACAGCTTATTTATACATTTTAGGTAGATCACAGTAAGGTTTATTGGGTGTCGGCTAGCATATGATTGGCTAGTTGGCGACCAATGAGGTGCACGATTTTCCTGCCTCCTGGTTGGCTGGGAGGGTTCGTAGATGCTAGATGTTGCCGTAGGGGGTCTGCTGGGCGTGGGGGGAGGGGTGGGGGGCTTGTGAGGGGCGGCGGGCCAGTTGTATCTCGGGTTTCTGGTCCAGTTTGAAGCGTAGGGTTGAGGGGCGGCGCGCGTTGGTTAAATGAAGTAGTGGGGGGGACGGTAAGGGGGGGAAGGGGAGGGGAGGAGAGAGGGGGCAAGGGCAGAGTCGGGGTGGTAAGGGGAGTAATGTTAGGGGGTGTCTGAGAGTAACGTTTAGCTGATGGGAGTATTTGGAGGTCGAGAGTTTGATTATTTATGGAAGGATTAAGAGTTTGAATATATAGGGCTTCAAGTATAGCAAGTCTTCTGGGTTCTGTCTCTTTATCAATTACGGAGGTGTTTTTATCTAGGTCAGAGCGAGTAAGGGCTTGGTGGTGGGGGGCTTTATAGTGGTCTTTGATAGCTCCAGATTGGAGATGGAGTACAAAGTACAAAGTACAAAGTACAAAGGAGTACAAAGTACAAATGGAGGGTGAGACGGCGTGATAAACGATTTTGTGTCATACCAACGTAGGTTTGAGGTCCACAGTCCACATTATTGCAATTGTGTTGGTATAATATCACATGGTCGTATATTTTCGGAGTCTTGGGAGAGATAGGTCTGTTACGGAGGATGAGGTTGGAGGTTTTGGAGGATTTGTAGTAGATGATAAGTTTTATTTTGTGGTCGGGGTTGGTGGGGAGGACGTTTTTGGTAATGATTTCTTTCATGATGGATTCGTCGGTATTGTGATGAGATGACATGTAGTTGCGGTAGAAGATAGTGATGTCGTTGGTAGGGTTGGTAGTAGGGGGGGCTTGGTTGTACCATTTATCAAGGTGTTTTCTTATGGTGTTGGTATATATATATATATATATATATATATATATCTCACACACATGATTAAGGCGATGATGGAAAAAGGTAAGAGGTGAGGGGGAGGAAAACAAACACACACTTACACCAAGAGAGAGAGAGCGAGAGAGGAAAGTCATTAAAATCAAGCATTATGTCACCAGTTCGGTTCGCATTACATCCTTTGTTTGGAGGTGATTTTTATTTGATGTATCAAGGGTCTGGAGTTCTCGCAGAGAGGCTCCAGTACTGACGTTATTCTTGACTTACAGTGTGCTGGCTCAATAATCCAATAGGGTTGATATAGCCTCTGAAGTGTTATTTTAACTAACTAATTGTGTTTGTATTATATTTTCTCTTAATATAAACCCAAGTTGCGTAGGTAGGTAAAATAATAATGATACAAAAAACAGTTAATAAAGGTAAATAATAAACATAGAAATAGAAAGAAAATACAGAAACCACGTTCATTCCCTTCCGTAAGATAATAGAGCTCTTTTTCTTCCACACCCCTATCATCTGCCATCACCACAATTGTCATCTCTACCCCGTGCTATCAGAACCATCAATTGGGTGGGGGGAGGATAGCTATTGTACTATTAGCTTTCCTTCTTTCTCTCTCTCTCTCTCTCTCTCTCTCTCTCTCTCTCTCTCTCTCTCTCTCTCTCTCTCTCTCTCTCTCTCTCTCTCATAAAACACAGCTTAAGTAATGTCTGTGTTAATGAAAATCGTAAAATAATTGCCAGAATATAGTCAAAAGGGGTGGCGCCGGTACTGAACGGGTTGATTATGAAAACTTAGCATTAATATGAGGCAGATATACATAGCAATTTCAGATGTTACCATTAACCCCTTCAGCACCATGACGTAATTTTCATCATAGTGTGATTACCATTACACGATTTTCTTCAGTTTATGATCTATCTCTTGGACTCAAAAAGGGCAACTACAATCTCAATATATACTCTCTTAATAATCATAGTTCCTTCTTAAGCTGCATAAAATAATCTAATTTTAGCCAGAATCAAAGGTAAAATGGCGTCATGGTGCTGATGAGGTTAAGAGTCCATAAATCAGCTGCTAAAACATGAATTTACCGCCGTATGAAATAAACCCGACTATAGTTAGCTGAATCTGAATGGTCGGTGTGGGGGAGTGCGGATTATGCTGAGTAGAGAGAGAAACAGGAGAGGAATATGGAACAAATTATGAACGTGACTAGCACATTAAAATGTTGATACGAATAGCACATTAAAACGTTTGTTGATACGAATGAATCCTTTCCTTCCCCAAGAGAGGCATTACGTTGAAAGATTAAACATAGAAAGAAACGAATCCATGCCACTGTCCTCTACCACTGTTTTCGATTTAATATATATTTTATGTTCCTGTTTTCAACATTTCAAAACTGATCTACATAACCTTCATCAATATTCAACTATAGTCCGTTCATTATAAGTAGGGCAGAATTACAAAGGAATACAAGGGACTTACTAACTGCAACAGACCTATCGTGAATCCTATTCTCTCTAACTCAATAAATGCTAGAGCAAATTAAATGGACTGTAAATTACCACATCTGCTTCCTAGCTGAGTCTTCCCACATTACACACATTATCTTGATGGCTCTCGTCATTCTTTAATTATAGAAGTTAGTGGTCAAGGTAATTGGCCAAATTATAATGAATAGACTATAGTGAGGCATGAAAAGGAGGGGGAAGGTCAATGGGTAGAAGAAGGTGGATCAAACGAGTGCGGCCCTATAGGAGAGGTGATGATCAAACGAGTGCGGCCCTATAGGAGAGGTGATGATCAAACGAGTGCGGCCCTATAGGAGAGGTGATGATCAAACGAGTGCGGCCCTATAGGAGAGGTGATGATCAAACGAGTGCGGCCCTATAGAAGAGGTGATGATCAAACGAGTGCGGCCCTATAGGAGAGGTGATGATCAAACGAGTGCGGCCCTATAGAAGACGTGATGATCAAACGAGTGCGGCCCTATAGGAGAGGTGATGATCAAACGAGTGCGGCCCTATAGAAGACGTGATGATCAAACGAGTGCGGCCCTATAGGAGAGGTGATGATCAAACGAGTGCGGCCCTATAGAAGAGGTGATGATCAAACGAGTGCGGCCCTATAGGAGAGGTGATGATCAAACGAGTGCGGCCCTATAGAAGAGGTAATGATCAAACGAGTGCGGCCCTATAGGAGAGGTGATGATCAAACGAGTGCGGCCCTATAGAAGAGGTGATGATGAAACGAGTGCGGCCCTATAGGAGAGGTGATGATCAAACGAGTGCGGCCCAATAGAAGACGTGATGATCAAACGAGTGCGGCCCTATAGAATACGTGATGATCAAACGAGTGCGACCCTATAGAAGACGTGATGATCAAACGAGTGAGGCCCTATAGAATACGTGATGATCAAACGATTGCGGCCCTATAGAAGACGTGATGATCAAACGAGTGCGGCCCTATAGAAGACGTGATGATCAAACGAGTGCGGCCCTATAGAAGACGTGATGATCAAACGAGTGCGGCCCTATAGAAGACGTGATGATCAAACGAGTGCGGCCCTATAGGAGAGGTGATGATCAAACGAGTGCGGCCCTATAGAAGACGTGATGATCAAACGAGTGCGGCCCTATAGGAGAGGTGATGATCAAACGAGTGCGGCCCTATAGAAGACGTGATGATCAAACGAGTGCGGCCCTATAGGAGAGGTGATGATCAAACGAGTGCGGCCCTATAGAAGGTGATGATCAAACGAGTGCGGCCCTATAGGAGAGGTGATGATCAAACGAGTGCGGCCCTATAGAAGAGGTAATGATCAAACGAGTGCGGCCCTATAGGAGAGGTGATGATCAAACGAGTGCGGCCCTATAGAAGAGGTGATGATGAAACGAGTGCGGCCCTATAGGAGAGGTGATGATCAAACGAGTGCGGCCCAATAGAAGACGTGATGATCAAACGAGTGCGGCCCTATAGAATACGTGATGATCAAACGAGTGCGACCCTATAGAAGACGTGATGATCAAACGAGTGAGGCCCTATAGAATACGTGATGATCAAACGATTGCGGCCCTATAGAAGACGTGATGATCAAACGAGTGCGGCCCTATAGAAGACGTGATGATCAAACGAGTGCGGCCCTATAGAAGACGTGATGATCAAACGAGTGCGGCCCTATAGAAGACGTGATGATCAAACGAGTGCGGCCCTATAGAAGACGTGATGATCAAACGAGTGCGGCCCTATAGAAGACGTGATGATCAAACGAGTGCGGCCCTATAGAAGATGTGATGATCAAACGAGTGCGGCCCTATAGGAGAGGTGATGATCAAACGAGTGCGGCCCTATAGGAGAGGTGATGATCAAACGAGTGCGGCCCTATAGGAGAGGTGATGATCAAACGAGTGCGGCCCTATAGAAGACGTGATGATCAAACGAGTGCGGCCCTATAGAAGACGTGATGATCAAACGAGTGCGGCCCTATAGAAGACGTGATGATCAAACGAGTGCGGCCATATAGAAGACGTGATGATAAAACGAGTGCGGCCCTATAGAAGACGTGATGATCAAACGAGTGCGGCCCTATAGAAGACGTGATGATCAAACGAGTGCGGCCCTATAGAAGACGTGATGATCAAACGAGTGCGGCCCTATAGAAGACGTGATGATAAAACGAGTGCGGCCCTATAGAAGACGTGATGATCAAACGAGTGCGGCCCTATAGGAGAGGGGATGTTTACACCATATATGTAGGATAGAACCATCGAAAAGGGGCTTGTACAATAATATAACAAGGGCACCTTCTCCTCTTTGTAATTTCCTACAATCTCTCTCTCTCTACACGCCGCAATGTTGCATCTCTCTCTCTCTTATACTACTATTGCAATGATTCGTGTACTTCAGAGCTCTCTCAGTGTATACCTCCTCCCTTGGGGGGAGTGAGGGGGCTCCCGCCTTTCAAGATACTCCCACCCCTATTCTGTCTAACTAAATAACTCAAAAGTGAACTGATTTTCTTCTACTTAACAAGTAAGTTTGGAACTCTCTCCCTCAATCTGTTTTTCCCTCATCCTATGACTTAAACTGCTTTAAACTCCATGTGTCCAGACATTGTGACTCTAACGTACCTTGATTTTGGATGTTTGTCACTCGTTCAACTTTGGGGGAGACACTTGGTACAGGAAGCTGTATTAATTATTTATGTCTGTACAGTATAGCTATCAAGCGATCTATTTTTTTTGTTCAATCATTATAAATCATCATTCAGTCAGTTGTCTACCCTCCTTTATCTATAGTGTCAATAAGGGAAGGTGCACCAAACATAGCTTTATGATATACCGGTTGAATGTTAAGTACTTGTCCGTCTGTCTGTCTGTCGTCCGCAGGGCAATTACGAGACTCCAAAGTTCAAAGAGTTAATAGATGGTGTATTAACGTCTGTGGTGAAGCCATAATGGGCTGGGTCTGTTTACAGGGAGAATTATTACCTGTTTATGGTACAGTAACCGCTATAGCAGTTAAAGTTATGCAGTTGCTGATGGAAGTGTACAAACAAATATAGAAGTATTGATAATGTACCATTTTTCTTTTACTTTCCCCTTTTACCATTCTTAAGTAAGATTTGGTTAGTTTGAATAGGACTTCAGAGGCTATCAACCCTTCTGGATGTAAGCTTGTCCTCTTTGTATAACTCAGCCTGTGACTCAAACACTAAACTCGCTTGTTGTGTGTACAAATGTAGTTTTAGGTAGTAGGGATTGACAGCCCTGCAAAGGGAAGTACAGTCACTCATAAAATATTGTGGACTTCATCTATTTCTAATTACACAAGTACCCCTCCGGAAGCGAATATAATAACTTAATTTTCTATTCATCAACTACAAAACTATATATGGTATTTATTGAGAAGCAAGTTCTATCCCAAACTCAACCCAGATAGTTATAATTGCATAAGGAAAAACACAGGGGTCATCGAATGTTTACAAGTGACTGTACTCGTGGAACTACCTTGGCTCCTCTTTCTCTCCCACGCTCTTGGTTACTGCTTAATATTCTGCTTGACTCGTACAAATGATGTATCAGGTTAGTGTGTGCATATGAAGTGCATGTTGAATGTTACTGTACTTTTGGAGTGGCTGTGGTTATGAGTGTTGTCTGTAACTAGTGATATCAACCCGACCATGCTGATCAGGTGCTAATATTCACATTGTAAATACGACTCTGATCTAATGCACCTCTGATGTCCGCTATTACTAAAAGGGGCTAAGAGGCCAAGGGTATGTGTCAAAGATAGTTAACCATCGGTGATCGAATTACAAAAAAGTCCCCGCATACCATGCTTCCAGTGAGTAGCGTTCTCTGAATACCTAAACTAATGGTCATAATCGTCGATCTTTCTAGTCACACTTTTCACTACGATGGATGAACTAAGTGTCTGTTTATAATAGGACAGGTAACACAGTGTTAAAACAACGAAGCCACAATAAACCCAAACTAAAAGCGTAATATTGGCAACAATCAGCTTTGCCTTTTGTCTCTTTCATACACAGCACAACAAAATATAGAAATACACACACACACACATCACAAGCATGCCATACAAGCCAGCCGCCCATAAATAGATGACGGAAAGCTCCGAATAGGTGACTGTGAATTAAGGTAATTGTGGCGGACCAGCTATATCCCATTAACTCTCCGTGTAAGGTGTTGGGTTCTTTTTTGCTGTGTGTGAGATGGATCTTAAAAGGTGAGGTTGTGGGTAGTTACCTTCAACGTCAGAAGGAACATAGCTACCATAATACTACCACTTGCTGCCACAGTCGTAAACCTAGCCGCAGTGAAAACACTCCCTTCTCCATTTTCACCGCAACCACCAAAAACCGTACTTTTAACAACTGCTACCGACTGTATAAATAGACTTTTAGTAAAAAAAATCGCCACTTTCACCAAATCTACAAAGTTTATTCCAACAATTAGTATTTATACTAATTTATTTTGATGAATTTCACTCCAACACTAAACACCTCCCAAAGAAATTTATAAAAGCAAGCATGTGATCCACCGGGATTCAAACCTGTGTTACCAATACAATTTTTAAACACTCTAACCATTACACCATCAAGGTAGTTTTATAGAGCGAATTTATAGAGCAAGTACTTCGATTAATTGTCATAGACCGGTAGCATCGTGAAGCACAGGTTGTCCCTGTTCTGATCATTGTAGTCCCTGCTACTGTGTTAATATAGCCAGTTAATCATAGATTTGTGTTTTTTATGATCTTGCTAACCGTGTTATGCCATTGTATTTTATAATATGAATTAATTACGACATATAAAATTAATATGACAGCAGTGGTAATTAAAATATTTATGCATGCATGTATTGTGATATACTGTATATTTGATAGTAAACCATATCAACAGATTACACCAGCAAATGAATACTGATTATCATATTAACATAATGAAGTACCTCAAGAGACACTATTTTTTGCTGATCGACTGTCCACAAATGGTACAACCGTGTTTACAATGCTGCATTATCTGTACCACCACCACTATCACTGATTGTATCACAGTCCCCACTTCTTAACCTCAACTATCAGTGTGAAAAACAAGTTTGATAATGCCATAATATATATATCTTCAGCTACTGTTTAAATATTGAAATTTCCGTATTTGTCTCTGGGTTTTCTCTGGGGTGACCTACAGCAGATGTGTGATATATATATATATATATATATATATATATATATATATATATATACTGTATACTATACATATATATATATACGTATACATATTATGTTTTTATCTCACTGTTCGGGCTCTGTCGCGAGTCGGCCACCCTCAGCTATGGGGTATGTGCCTGAGTATATACATACATATACATGTTCTCAACTTCAATACTTTCGTTCATTATTTGCCGTCTTTTCTATCAGTTATCCTCAAATTCTCTCCGTCATCATCACATATCCATATTTGATGTATGCTATATATTTTCGGCATTGATTTACTATCTAGAGAACTTGATTTGGTAACCATGCATTGGCCCTACTTCCCTCCTCGACCCACACCCCTGCCCATCTCCTGCCCGTCCAAGTCCCATGCCCTAATAATTATCACCCATACCAATGGTCTTATTATCTTTGATTAAGTTGATTTCAGTATATACAAATGAATGGTGGTTCGAATATCAAGATAATGATGGTATTTGTATGACAACAATTCATAGACATATAACTTTATCGTAGCCTATAGTGTTGCTTGAGACTAACAACTTGTTAATCTTCTCTTCATCGACTAAATTGGTATGCGTTTGAAACAAAGCAAGGGACATTAACATATTATTCATGTATCTAAGCTTTCGATTATCTCCTCCACTGGGGACTAGAATTCTCGAAAAGGGGCTCCAGTCCTGATGTTATTCTTGACTTTAAGTGTGCTGGCTTAATAATCCAATAGGGTTGATAGCCTCTGAAGTCCTATTCTAACTAACTAACTAAGGTACGGGCTAAACCAAACAAAATACGAATTATCAGTCGAAGGCTTACCAACTCAGAAGTATTATATCCCGAAGGTAAATGTTTGGGTTATGAGCTGGAGCGGCGGGTGTACCTTGCCGCATAAGGAGGTAGTGGCGGTGTTTACAATTGGTACATCCCCATGAGGGAGGGCACATTAGCTCGTAGCAAAATATAGGCTGACGGTTCCATATTTAGCCGAACACCTGGAGGACGGTGGTCTAGGAAGATTTTATCGCTTAGCATGGATTACACAAGCGGGTTTTTTGGGTACATTTTTATCTTGAAGCTTCTGAAGTGTCAGCCAAATATAATCTACAGTACTTGCAGTCTAGTCAACAACACACATACAAAAAGACACCCGATGTGATGCTAGGGCAAAATTGCTAGTCGTCAGGAAAAAAAACTCACTATCTCCTGTTGGTACGAACAGAACTAGCTAAACATGCTTGTTATAAATAGGTATGTCTATATTATTAGATGCACAGTTGTCTTGGTAATGGAGAAGCAAATGTAAGGATTAAAGCTCAGCTGAGGGAATGGCAAAGGAAATCAAATTGTGTATATTTATTATTGATTGAAAAGGGCAATACTTCATTAATATGAGAACAAAATTATGAACTATATTCTGTGTTTGCCTTTTTAAAAATAATTATGTTTGTGTAGTTTGTTCTTTGATCAAAATGTCTATCATAAATGGTAATCATGGCACTACATATATTGGCTTATGAGTCAGTTATTTACTTTGTAATAATGTCAATGTTAAATGTAGCATTTTAATCTTTCTTCAATGAATATTTCCTATTCTCTTGCAATCCTCACTCATTGTATATTATCATCTCATGAATTCTTGCTCTCTTCCACTGCCACTTCTCTATACAAACACTATCTGGCCATCATACTACTTCTCTATACAAACACTATCTGGCCATCATACTACTTCTCTATACAAACACTATCTGGCCATCATACTACTTCTCTATACAAACACTATCTGGCCATCATACTACTTCTCTGTATAGTTACGGCCAGCCAAATAACATCCTAAGAACCACAACATAACCTTTTTATCCCGTTTGCAATAAACTTATTAGAAATGCACATGAGATAAGCTTGACCATATAGGCATTATTCGAGTGATGTGTGACGTTAGTTCTTGTTTGATTTTAGATAGACAACTTATATCGGAGTTGTGAAGATGGTATTATATTTTTTGCCCCTTCTGTACCTCATTCACAACAGTCTGCCTTTCTCTATATAAGCTCCCTCTTTACCCTCCGTCTGACATAACCACCTCCTCCCTCTCCCCCTCCTGGTCTCTCCCTCACATCTAACACCCTCCAACTATATGCAAATGAGGAAGAGGAGATAGTGCGCTCTCTCTCTCTCTCTCTCTCTCTCTCTCTCTCTCTCTCTCTATATATATATATATATATATATATATATATATATATATATATATATATATATATAAACAGGTATATATATATATAATGCATTCATATAATAAGTGAATAAGTCAGTTTTGTTTTCGTATTGCACATGATCTGATGCCCCTTGCTCTTATCACTATCTCCTGTACTATCATCACCTGCCTGGCCCACTTGACATGATGAGTAGTGTTGCCAATTTAGCTACTTTCCCGCAAGTTCTACAGGTATTATATTCGATCTAGAGGCAAGTTATTACATCTAGCGATATTATATAGATATTCTAGTGATATTATGTAGATTTGAACCATTTTAAAGATATAGTGTAGAGATTGTGACGTTCTTCTAGCTATTTTTGGCATTTATTTACTCTCTAGCAGACTTGATTTGGTAACCTTGGTGGTGAGTCACAGGGGATGATGTGGCAGACAGGGTGTCAAACGTGAGGCAAATTCCTCTTGTTTTTAGTAATTATTTTTAATATATACAGATAATTTTATGATTCACAATTTTTATTATGTGTTTGGAAGTGTTAAAATGGCCAAAACATATACCTTCATTTAACCTCCATATACCTTCATGTAAATTGTCCTATAATCGTTCTCATATTCATTCCAAACTTAAAACAAAATTGCCCCAGTTTGACATCTTGGTCAGTCAGAAGTGAGTGTATTAAATATAATTAATAATGGAATACGTATACACAAGTTTATACTGTATTATGTACTACATAATCATAATAATAATATTATGTATTACATAATAAGTGTATGTATTAAGGAAATCAATGTTATAATAACGAATTGTATAGATCCCTTCCTCCTACACACTTTGAAACTCCTATCATTTAACACACACACAAATATTGACGCACACGAGGACGCACGTGTCTATAGATTTTTAGGATCTGGATATTCATTTCACTTCACTTTATATGTAACTCGACTCGACTCATTGTCAGTTTAATCAAGCTTTCTCTTCATAAGGTCACAATGGGGTGGTGTGTCAATATAATCAAGTACTAAGATATTCGTTCATGTGTAACTTATTCGATTCAACCCTCTCAAGAATCTATGACTCATTTCTTGTCAGTGTTCTGGCTATTTTTAGAGGATCGTATTTAGCTTAGGAAGGGTTTATGGAAGTCGGAGGGTTCATTGGGATAGTCTTTACTCACATAATTATCACAGTCTTAATAAATTGTCTAAAATCGTCTAATTATAGCCAGAATAAACTGTCAGAACGCGTCATAATCCTCTAGGGGTTAATATAACTACTGTATGTGGTGTTACCTCCTTAATATCTTCTCACCTCTCTCCCTTTGATATCTTTTCACTTCAGCCAATCGTTATTCATATCACCAGCCATTCAACCACCGTAGTTATTATGGCTGCTTTGTAATTAGGAGCCATTAAGGGAATATATATGTCGCTTTTTCTAGACTCCCTACTCCCTCAAGTTTAGTCCCATTAATTTTGATATGTTAAGAACTTTCGCACCATATCTGTAAATTTTAAGACCTTTCGAGCCATTTAGGTGTCGATTTTGTTCTGGCATAGCGAGCTTGTAATTTAAGAAGAACCGGCCTTTGGCCGGGATATATTTATACCGAAAAATGTACAAATTTATCTAGAAAGGGGTTCTTTTTAAGCTTGATGGCGATCTAGCGAGGACACTAAAAAATACATCTCTTCCAATCCATTGTAATCCCTGAGGATGTAATAATTCTATTTCCCTGTCATTCCTCTCACCACTGTCGTCCCAATTACTCCTAATCACTGACCACTCATCTTTCTCTCCACCGTCCTCTCAGACAATCACCTTTCAATCTTCCTCAATCAGTAATCCCTTCAACCCTATTCAATTATCCCATGTAATTCCCTCTACCCTTCTGTCAGCTGTCGTGTTATCTTTCCAATTACTACACTCTCGATCTCGACCCCTTCCCCTGAATATCTTAAGGGGGAGACAGTGGTGTTGTTTTTATGTGCCCCCTTCTCCCTCATGTTTAGCCGCATTAGTTTTTAAGATTTTAAGACGTTCGCACCAGTAATATGTCGATTATATGACCTCTCATGCCATATATTTATTAATATCAAGACTTTTCGTGTCATTCGGGAAATTTTTCTACCGAAAAATGTACAAATATATCTCGAAGGAGGATGTTGAAGATAATGTATTGAGTTTGATAGAGGTCTAGGGAGGAAGCTAAAACAGATAAATAGATAATCTACCTTATCAATTTCCATCTCAACACCAAACACCTCCCAATATGAAATCATGTGATCCTACCGGGATTCGAACCTGGGTTACCACATACGGATCTTAAACACTCTAAGCATTACACCATCAACATAAACTATACAATAATCCTATATATTTTCCCCCCGCCTTTCAGTCCGCCGTCGTGTTATCTTTCCAATTACTACTCTGGCCGCCTTGCTCTGAATATCTTAACCCTATCTGCTGGAGGGCGGATCTTTTTGGAGCCACGCTGTTTCACTCCATTAGGTTGGAGACTTTGACACGTTCCATCTCATTAATTTGGCGATTATAAGACACTTTATCCCATTCAGGTGTCCCTACAATTTAGGAGAAGCCGGCTTTTGGCCGAGACATCCTTAATTTACCGAAAAAAATACATATTTATCTTGAAGGGGGGTTTGGGTTTGATGTTGGAAAGAATGTGGTGTGCTTGTTAAGTGTAGTGAAATTAATAGGAGGAGGAGGTGTTTGTAAGAGCTAGCTGGATTACTCTCTGTGTAGGTAACGTGCAAATAGACACAGTGGGGGTTAGCCAGACAAATGAAGCACGAGTTCCAGCAATACCTTATGCCTATGTGGTCTCCCCTGGGTACTGCCCTGCTCGATTTTTTGTTTGCATTGGGTTAATTTAGAATGTATACTTCCGTGA
This sequence comes from Paralithodes platypus, assembly GCA_032716605.1. Classification (NCBI taxonomy): domain Eukaryota; kingdom Metazoa; phylum Arthropoda; class Malacostraca; order Decapoda; family Lithodidae; genus Paralithodes; species Paralithodes platypus. The sequence goes on along the minus strand of CM064553.1, from coordinate 3,578,147 downwards.
AAATATAGTTGGTTTCAATATGACTTCAGAGGTTATCAACCCTTCTGGATTATTAAGCCAGCCCACTGTAAGTCAAGAATAGCGTCTGGACTTGAGGTTTTCGAGAACTCCAGTCCCTTGCGTGCAAATTAAGGAATCTATCTATCTGTCTATCTATCTATCTATCTATCTACTCAGGCACATACCCAATTTTATTATTTTATTTTATATATAATTATATACCGGTATATATATATATATATATATATATATATATATATATATATATATATATATACAGTATATATATATATATATACCGGTATATATACATATATATATATATATATATATATATATATATATATATATATATATATATATATATATATATATATATATATATATATATATACATATATATATATATATATACTGTATATATATATATATATATATATATATATGTTAGTATAGCCAGGTAATAGATTCTCTTTTATGAATATTCTTTCCTCTCACTTAAACAGTAGGCTACCATAGTGCGGTTGGGAATATGAACATGATTAGTTTAATATCCAGTATTCGAGAATGGATAATAAGTCGTAGGCGTGTGCATAAACCTTTAACCGCCCTGGTGGTGTAATGGTTAAGGTGGCAAAAATATGTGTGTGATAACCCGGATTCGAATCCCGGTGGATCATATATACTTTAATTAATTTCATTGGGGGTGTGGTGGTGAGATTAATAACAAATAATATTAAACAGACGAGGTTAAAAGCAATAGCAGTTTCAGCATTCAGGATTTTATTGTTACAGCTTTCAATAGTTCTAACAATTTTCCTCTGGGGTTCAGAGATGAGGTACAACAGGTTAGCAAAATTCATGGTGGATCCAACGTTTCACAAGTAAACATCTTGTATCTTCAGGGAAAGGAGAGGTAATGATTAGAATAGGGACAAAGCATCATATTTATACAAAATTTGAGGATCAAGAATAGGGAGGTGGGTGGAGCTACTGGGTGTGTGGTGGCTGTTCATTGGTGGAAGGCAGTCTATTTGCGAGACGGGCACTAAATCTTATCGGTGGTTGGTTGTTGGCTGTGGGTGGCTGTGATTGGTTGGTGTTGTCAGTTGTGTGCTGAGCGCGGAAGCGTAAGGGAGGGGGGCACGGGGCGAGAGGAAGGGGGGCAGTATGCCTGTAGCGCTTGCCTGAAGGAAGAATTTGAAGGTCTTGTGTTTGGTTGTTGATGCTGGGGTTGAGTGTTTGGATGTATAGAGCTTCTAAAATAGCTAGTCTTCTGGGGTCTGATTCTTTGTCGAGTATGGTGGTTTGTTTGTCTAGGTCGGCACGAGTTAGGGCAAGATGGTGGGGGGCTTGATAGTGATCTTTTATAGCGCCAGATTGAAGGTGGAGGGTTAGTCGACGGGAAAGGCGAGTCTGTGTCGTTCCAACATAGGATAGGGGTCCACAGTCCCCAGAGGTGCAAATATGCTGGTATATCACATGATCGTCTTTCGGTTGGTTGGTGGAAATGGGGCGGTTACGGAGGACAAGGTTGGAGGTCTTAGGAGATTTGTAGTAAATAATGAGTTTTATTTTATTGTCAGGGTTGGTGGGGAGGACGTTTTTGTGAATTATTTCTTTCATAATGGATTCGTCTGTTGTGTGGTCGGAAGACATGTAGTTTCTGTAGAAAAATGTAATGTCATTGGCCGGGTTGGTGCTAGGGGGGTCTTGTTTGTACCATTTTTCTAGGTGGTGGTTGATGGCATTGGTGACGTCAGTGTTGGAATACCCATTGTTGACTAGGACCTGGGTGAGCCTTTCCAGTTCATTGTGTGTGTCATTCCAGGTGGTGCAATGGGTGAGGGCTCTCCTGACATAGGCGGCGATGGTGGACTGATGGTATCGTTTAGGGCATTCACTTTCCCCATTAAGACATTGGCCACTGTTAGTAGGTTTGGTGTACACTGTAGTTTTGAAGCCGTGGTCGTGGAGGGAGACAAGGAGGTCGAGGAAGGGTAGATGTCCATCGGTGGTTTCTTCGTATGTGAAGTTGAGTCCGGAGGCGGCCATGAAGCGCTGCTGGAGGTCCCTGAGTTCGCCCAGGTCCTTCACCCGCACGAAGATATCATCGATGTACCTGCAGTAGACATTGGGCCGGTGGGCAGCCAGGAGTTCCTCTTCGATAGTTCCCATGAAGAAATTGGCGAACAGGACCCCCAGGGGGCTTCTCATCGCTACACCGTCGATTTGCTGGTACATATTCCCGCGGTGGCAGAGGAAAGGGGACTCCTTGGTACATAGTTCCAAGAGCGTCTTCAGGGCCTTCTCCGGGATGTCCAGGGGGGGCGTATTAGGGCAGTGGTAAACTCGACGTAGGATAAAATCTATGGTCTTGTCAACGGGCACGTTGGTAAACAAACTCTCTACGTCGAGGGAGGCGATGATGTGGTCGTTAGCTGGGGGGGCATCTCGTAGAATTTCTAGGAAGTCATAAGCAGAGTTGAGGTATTACCGAGGAACAAAAGGGGTGAGGAGTTTGTTCAGGGCCTTGGTGGTCTGGTAGGTAGCAGTAGGGATCTGTGATATGATGGGGCGGAGGGGGTTCCCGGGTTTGTGGGTTTATATAGTACCGTTAGCATAACCTGGGGTGAATTCGCCGATGAGTTTCTTCAGGTGTACGCCATCGGCTTTGGCGTTGATAGCAGTGATGGTGGTGTTGGCTTTCCTTTTTATTTCGTCAGTAGGGTTGCGAGTGATCCTTTTGAATTTGTTTTTATCACTTAGAATGTCGCCCATTTTCCGTAGCTATTCTTCTTTTCCGTGTATCACAAGCTGTAACAATAAAATCCTGAATGCTGAAACTGCTATTGCTTTTAACCTCGTCTGTTTAAAAGAGAATCTATTACCTGGCTATACTAATATAAAACTCCACAACGAGAATGCCAGACATCGTACTAGCACCCGCCAGTTTCGTGAAGAACTGATACGAGAAGAATTAGCTGAGAAACGAGAGACCACCACCAATCTCCGATATGAACGTGACGCCCTGCTACAGAAATGGGATGAAGAAGAAACCACCCCTAACCACATCAAAACAGAAATCAACCAAAAACTCCAACAACTCAACGAACAACACAGACGACAAACAGAGAACACTACCATCCAAAAACTCTCCTGTCTATATGGTGGAAACATAAAACTTCCCAAGCCAACAAAAGGATATATTAACCTCACCAACACCAACCTAACGCCGGACCAAGAAGACCTCCTGAACAAAGGCAATTGCCACTACATTTCCAAGCCGGGACCCCACCGAAAACGCCTTGAAATTGAAGTCCTACTGGATGACATCCTACGATTCCAGAAAGACGGCAAGATCATCACCACCCCAGCCCTACAACCTACCCTACTAGCAGAAGCCGCCAAAACCAGGGGATCCCACCAAAGCAAGCTCCTCAACAAACACCACTTCAAAGCCGCTAAACAACTTAAAGAGAACCCCAACATCATCATCCGACGAGCTTATAAGGCCTCCTGCCTTGTGATACACGGAAAAGAAGAATACCTACGGAAAATGGACGACATTCTTAGTGATAAAAACAAATTCAAAAGGATCACTCGCAACCCTACTGACGAAATAAAAAGGAAAGCCAACACCACCATCACTGCTATCAACGCCAAAGCCGATGGCGTACACCTGAAGAAACTCATCGGCGAATTCACCCCAGGTTATGCTTACGGTACTATAAAAACCCACAAACCCGGGAACCCCCTCCGCCCCATCATATCACAGATCCCTACTGCTACCTACCAGACCACCAAGGCCCTGAACAAACTCCTCAACCCTTTTGTTCCTCGGCAATACAACCTCAACTCTGCTTATGACTTCCTAGAAATTCTACGAGATGCCCCCCCAGCTAACGACCACATCATCGCCTCCCTCGACGTAGAGAGTTTGTTTACCATCGTGCCCGTTGACAAGACCATAGATTTTATCCTACGTCGAGTTTACCACTGCCCTAATACATCCCGGAGAAGGCCCTGAAGACGCTCTTGGAACTATGTACCAAGGAGTCCCCTTTCCTCTGCCCCCGCGGGAATATGTACCAGCAAATCGACGGTGTAGCGATGGGAAGCCCCCTGGGGGTCCTGTTCGCCAATTTCTTCATGGGAACTATCGAAGAGGAACTCCTGGCTGCCCACCGGCCCACTGTCTACTGCAGGTACATCGATGATATCTTCGTGCGGGTGAAGGACCTGGGCGAACTCAGGGACCTCCAGCAGCGCTTCATGGCCGCCTCCGGACTCAACTTCACATACGAAGAAACCACCGATGGACATCTACCCTTCCTCGACCTCCTTGTCTCCCTCCACGACCACGGCTTCAAAACTACAGTGTACACCAAACCTACTAACAATGGCCAATGTCTTAATGGGGAAAGTGAATGCCTTAAACGATACCATCAGTCCACCATCGCCGCCTATGTCAGGAGAGCCCTCACCCATTGCACCACCTGGAATGACACACACAATGAACTGGAAAGGCTCACCCAGGTCCTAGTCAACAAAGGGTATTCCAACACTGACGTCACCAATGCCATCAACCACCACCTAGAAAAATGGTACAAACAAGACCCCCCTAGCACCAACCCGGCCAATGACATTACATTTTTCTACAGAAACTACATGTCTTCCGACCACACAACAGACGAATCCATTATGAAAGAAATAATTCACAAAAACGTCCTCCCCACCAACCCTGACAATAAAATAAAACTCATTATTTACTACAAATCTCCTAAGACCTCCAACCTTGTCCTCCGTAACCGCCCCATTTCCATCAACCAACCGAAAGACGATCATGTGATATACCAGCATATTTGCACCTCTGGGGACTGTGGACCCCTATCCTATGTTGGAATGACACAGACTCGCCTTTCCCGTCGACTAACCCTCCACCTTCAATCTGGCGCTATAAAAGATCACTATCAAGCCCCCCACCATCTTGCCCTAACTCGCGCCGACCTAGACTAACAAACCACCATACTCGACAAAGAATCAGACCCCAGAAGACTAGCTATTTTAGAAGCTCTATACATCCAAACACTCAACCCCAGCATCAACAACCAAACACAAGACCTTCAAATTCTTCCTTCAGGCAAGCGCTACAGGCATACTGCCCCCCTTCCTCTCGCCCCATGCCCCCCTCCCTTACGCTTCCGCGCTCAGCACACAACTGACAACACCAACCAATCACAGCCACCCACAGCCAACAACCAACCACCGATAAGATTTAGTGCCCGTCTCGCGAATAGACTGCCTTCCACCAATGAACAGCCACCACACACCCAGTAGCTCCGCCCACCTCCCTTTCTTGATCCTCGAATTTTGTATATATATGATGCTTTGTCCCTATTCTAATCATTACCTCTCCTTTCCCTGAAGATGCAAGATGTTTACTTGTGAAACGTTGGATCCACCATGAATTTTGCTAACCTGTTGTACCTCATCTCTGAACCCCAGAGGAAAATTGTTAGAACTATTGAAAGCTGTAACAATAAAATCCTGAATGCTGAAACTGCTATTGCTTTTAACCTCGTCTGTTTAAAAGAGAATCTATTACCTGGCTATACTAACATAAAACTCCACAACGAGAATGCCAGACATCGTACTAGCACCTGCCAGTTTCGTGAAGAACTGATACGAGAAGAATTAGCTGAGAAACGAGAGACCACCACCAATATCCGATATGAACGTGACGCCCTGCTACAGAAATGGGATGAAGAAGAAACCACCCCTAACCACATCAAAACAGAAATCAACCAAAAACTCCAACAACTCAACGAACAACACAGACGACAAACAGAGAACACTACCATCCAAAAACTCTCCCGTCTATATGGTGGAAACATAAAACTTCCCAAGCCAACAAAAGCATATATTAACCTCACCAACACCACCCTAACGCCGGACCAAGAAGACCTCCTGAACAAAGGCAATTGCCACTACATTTCCAAGCCGGGACCCCACCGAAAACGCCTTGAAATTGAAGTCCTACTGGATGACATCCTACGATTCCAGAAAGACGGCAAGATCACCACCACCCCAGCCCTACAACCCACCCTACTAGCAGAAGCCGCCAAAACCAGGGGATCCCACCAAAGCAAGCTCCTCAACAAACACCACTTCAAAGCCGCTAAACAACTTAAAGAGAACCCCAACATCATCATCCGACGAGCTGATAAGGCCTCCTGCCTTGTGATACACGGAAAAGAAGAATACCTACGGAAAATGGACGACATTCTTAGTGATAAAAACAAATTCAAAAGGATCACCCGCAACCCTACTGACGAAATAAAAAGGAAAGCCAACACCACCATCACTGCTATCAACGCCAAAGCCGATGGCGTACACCTGAAGAAACTCATCGGCGAATTCACCCCAGGTTATGCTTACGGTACTATAAAAACCCACAAACCCGGGAACCCCCTCCGCCCCATCATATCACAGATCCCTACTGCTACCTACCAGACCGCCAAGGCCCTGAACAAACTCCTCACCCCTTTTGTTCCTCGGCAAACTCTGCTTATGAGTTCCTAGAAATTCTACGAGATGCCCCCCCAGCTAACGACCACATCATCGCCTCCCTCGACGTAGAGAGTTTGTTTACCAACGTGCCCGTTGGCAAGACCATAGATTTTATCCTACGTCGAGTTTACCACTGCCCTAATACGACCCCCTGGACATCCCGGAGAAGGCCCTGAAGACGCTCTTGGAACTATGTACCAAGGAGTCCCCTTTCCTCTGCCCCCGCGGGAATATGTACCAGCAAATCGACGGTGTAGCGATGGGAAGCCCCCTGGGGGTCCTGTTCGCCAATTTCTTCATGGGAACTATCGAAGAGGAACTTCTGGCTGCCCACCGGCCCACTGTCTACTGCAGGTACATCGATGATATCTTTGTGCGGGTGAAGGACCTGGGCGAACTCAGGGACCTCCAGCAGCGCTTCATGGCCGCCTCCGGACTCAACTTCACATACGAAGAAACCACCGATGGACATCTACCCTTCCTCGACCTCCTTGTCTCCCTCCACGACCACGGCTTCAAAACTACAGTGTACACCAAACCTACTACCAATGGCCAATGTCTTAATGGGGAAAGTAAATGCCCTAAACGATACCATCAGTCCACCATAGCCACCTATGTCAGGAGAGCCCTCACCCATTGCACCACCTGGAATGACACACACAATGAACTAGAAAGGCTCACCCAGGTCCTAGTCAACAATGGGTATTCTAACACTGACGTCACCAATGCCATCAACCACCACCTAGAAAAATGGTACAAACAAGACCCCCCTAGCACCAACCCCGCCAATGTCATTACATTTTTCTACAGAAACTACATGTCTTCCGACCACACACCAGACGAATCCATTATGAAAGAAATAATTCACAAAAACGTCCTCCCCACCAACCCTGACAATAAAATAAAACTCATTATTTACTACAAATCTCCTAAGACCTCCAACCTTGTCCTCCGTAGCCGCCCCATTTCCATCAACCAACCGAAAGACGATCATGTGATATACCAGCATATTTGCACCTCTGGGGACTGTGGACCCCTATCCTATGTTGGAATGACACAGACTCGCCTTTCCCGTCGACTAACCCTCCACCTTCAATCTGGCGCTATAAAAGATCACTATCAAGCCCCCCACCATCTTGCCCTAACTCGCGCCGACCTAGACAAACAAACCACCATACTCGACAAAGAATCAGACCCCGGAAGACTAGCTATTTTAGAAGCTCTATACATCCAAACACTCAACCCCAGCATCAACAACCAAACACAAGACCTTCAAATTCTTCCTTCAGGCAAGCGCTACAGGCATACTGCCCCCCTTCCTCTCGCCCCGTGCCCCCCTCCCTTACGCTTCCGCGCTCAGCACACAACTGACAACACCAACCAATCACAGCCACCCACAGCCAACAACCAACCACCGATAAGATTTAGTGCCCGTCTCGCGAATAGACTGCCTTCCACCAATGAACAGCCACCACACACCCAGTAGCTCCGCCCACCTCCCTATTCTTGATCCTCGAATTTTGTATAAATATGATGCTTTGTCCCTATTCTAATCATTACCTCTCCTTTCCCTGAAGATGCAAGATGTTTACTTGTGAAACGTTGGATCCACCATGAATTTTGCTAACCTGTTGTACCTCATCTCTGAACCCCAGAGGAAATTTGTTAGAACTATTGAAAGCTGTAACAATTAAATCCTGAATGCTGAAACTGCTATTGCTTTTAACCTCGTCTGTTTAAAAGAGAATATATATATATATATATATATATATATATATATATATTTATTTTTTATTTTATTTTTTGGCTGGGGGTGGCCGACTCGAGACAAAGCCAGGAATAACAAACTGATTTTTTCCCCCATCAACATAAAAAGACCACCGCTGTCATACCCTGATGTACTGTATGTAAGCCAATACAGATCTTATCAGTTTTTCTGTAGTGAGAGCTCTGTTGTTGCCGCAGGTTTGTTGACACTGATACCAGATACAAGAGGAGCATGTTCATCAATCAAGTAGGCTAGATAGTAAATATATGCCGAAAAAAGCTAGAATATGCCAAACTCTCTGGAAAGTCGCTCTAAAATGGCTCAAATCTCCAGAATATCGCTAGAAATTCATGTTGCTAGATGTAAAATAAATCCTGTAGATCTAATTATATACCTCGGCTAGATCTAGCGGGAAAGTAGCTAAATTGGCAACACTACAGAGAAGGGATAAGGCGTTGGAGAGGACAACGGGGATGGGCGGTAATGTATTGATCTGAATTTTATTCTCAGCCGGGACTCGAACTACGGAAAGCCAGTAAGAGAATCCATGCTACACCGTGTTTCGAGTCCCGGTTGAGAGTAAATACATTAAGGAGCTCACATGTATTTCTGAAATATACTAAATACTGATCTGATGTTTGTATTAGGAACTAAAGGAAAACAAATCGAGATAGCCCCAATTGCTAAGCCTCATAATTTTATAGTTGACGTATAATAGGCCAACTCATAAATAGCTGATGAGTATGATGGTTGATGCGAGGCTTTGCTCTGCTATGGCTTAAGCTTTTTCCTTCATTACTTTTCTTTAACTATCCCTTCTATGACTACTCATTTTCTAATCTATATCTTAATCTAGCTATAGCTTTTTCTGGAGAAATAGCCGGTAAATAGGCGAGCTGTTCCCACGCAAACGAGGACAGTGACTCCAAGAAAAGAAGAAGAAGGTTATAATAACACTACTGGAAACAATGACTACCGAAACAAAGAAGAAGAAAAGTCGTACACTGAAAAGGATATTTAAACAAACATCTGTATTATTAATCTACGCTATCTTCCTGTTGCTATGTACAGTTGTCCACATAAGTTCCGTTCCTCCCAATAAATATAATGTAAATTATTGAATTACGAGTGTAATTTCTTATCTCAAAACTATTGGGAATAAACATGAGGGAGAAAGTGGTCCAGAAAACCAGCCCATGTCCACTTAAGAAGTGTTGTTGTCTGAGGGTTGTTTACACTGATAACAGAGGCGGGAGGGGATAATAAGCGTGGAGGGAGGGCACGAGGGAGGACCATCAGTTTAGTTTTGTTTATTAATATCTTCATCTTATGGATTAGAGGATGAAACACATATTAACCCTTAGGAGATTATGACGCACTTTGGCGGTTTATTGTGGCTATCATTAGACGAATTTATACTGGTTAGGGTGGATCTGTTGGAATTAAGGGGGTAAATACTATCTCAACTAACCCTCTGACTTCCATATGCTCTTCCTAATCTAAATAACATCGTCTAATGATAGCCAGAAGAAACTGCTAAAACGCGTCATGCATGATCTTCAAGGGATAATAAGCGTGGGGGAGGGCATGACCAAGGACAATCAATTTGGTTTTGTTTATAATTACCTTTATATTATAGATTAGAAGATGGAACACATACTAAACGATAACAAATAATGAGCACCTTATGCCATCATTCCATTATGAGATATGTATTACAAATGCATTGCATTTTTGTGGATTAAAAGTTTATGATTATTTACTCTGAGGAAGACAATCTGATATGGATGAAGTTCGGCGTCTGAATGACTTATGCAAAAACAGAGGTCCTGCATTATGGAAGAGGTGGCCAAATTAAATCAAGTTCATGTGAAATGCCTAGAGGGGAAGGAAATACTGGGAATAAGATTTGCTACCGGTAATTATAATAAATATATTTTTTTAATTGGGCAGCATTATCTTGATTTAATTTTGATATGAAATTCGTCGTATTTGTATTTGACGAAATTAACTAACAGTGAGGTAATGCCTGGTTCACACATTGGCGAGTCAGAGCGCGAGGCCAACGCGACTCACACTCGCCGCATACCGCCGTTGATTAAGCCCGAACCCAACGCGAGTAGCATCTGATGCGAGTAAACACGCATATTACACGAATATAACACTAGTTTACACAAGTTTACATGAGTTTACACGAGTTCACAGGAGTATCCGCGAGTGTCGGCGAGTGTAACACGACCCCAACACGCACCGCCGAAATTTGACAAATAACGGTCATATTCCAGGGTACGAATAGTGCGAGACTACAGGAGTCTACACGAGTGTCACAGGAGTTTACATGAGTTTACACGTGTTGTCACGGACCTATAGGCTCTGACTGTACGGGTTCACTTCCACCCTTCAAACGCATCAACCAGTCTGAGATCGGGGTCGGGGCTTCAAGCAACCAAACCAACAGAGGCCCGAAACTTCGCATCCCAATATCCTTCTTACTTCTATCCCTCTCATTTTGATCGAGCAGAGTTTCGAAGTCTCACTCAATAAATATGTAATTCAAATTAAAGTTCAATGCTATCTCTGCTCATGAACACCAGGGGGTGGAAGTTTCTTTTCTGGTCACATTAAATCTACCGTAGTCAAGGACGGGGCGGGAATAATGAGTGGGGTCAGTGTTATCTTAGACTTTCTCGGTGCAACGTTTTCGGGAATATCGCTTCCAGAAAGCGTTGTTTTAAAACTCCAGGAACTACCCCCCTTCTGTTTGACTACGGGAGATATCGTGACTATAACTTATATTTTCATTTTGATTTTCTTTTTTGTTTTCATTTTGTATAAATTAAATATTTTGCATTAATATTAATTACCATTGTATTTTTTTTATTTTTTTTTATAACTTTAAATTATAATTATATAATACATATTGGTTTTGTTATATTACTTAAATTTGATTTGATTATATTAACAACAATTGTGTATTCTTTTCTTATCCATATATATTTATACCCTAATGATTAAATGAAGTGAGGAAGATTAACCCTATATAAGATCCAGAAGACTACTTTTAAATCTGATTAAAATAAGAGAACAACTCTTAAATTAAAATATCATCTTATTAATAAATATTAAAATACTAGAACTACTCTTAAAGAGACGTTACCTTAATACAAGTACTAAATTAATAAAAATACTTATCCATACTGAACACTCTTAAACTAAAGTTCAGTCTTTGTGTTCAACCTAAAGGTCACCCTCTAGACTCCTTCGGGGCCAAATCTTTAACTAAGCTAGTTCCACTAGCCTCTCCAAACTTTGGGTTGTAACATATTGGGGGCCTGTCCGGGATCTTTTCTGATTAATCTCTGCACTTCATTATATGAATTGGGTTTTCTAATGTTCATAGTAAATTCATAAATTTAATTATTTATCTTTACGTCACGATATCTTTAGCCTTAACTATTATATTACTCCTGATGCTTAAATACATTCCTTTCCCTTTAGTCGGTTTGTACATTTTAGAGGTAATAGCTCAGGTTGGTCATAAGTTGGGGAAGTTCTGTGGTTTACGAGATAGTCAGGATCACTCGTCATCTCAAATCCTCATATTCATCCATGTTCATTAACACTAGGCAGACGGTGGTGGACATTGTGCTTCAATCTCTTAATCTTTCATGTGACGAAATTAGCGTTTTCGCACATCGGTCACCTATCTGAGTCACCCCTCTTTAAGTAGAATCTCTTCAGAATAGGAATGACCAGTTAAACTCGTCTTTTATAGCAAATCAAAACTATAGGAGACCATCCACGATCACCTAACATATATCTGTAACTAGAAGTAGGATCTCCTAACGCACATAAATCTCATGCCTTCTTCCTTTAGTTTCGATATCAAGGGATCGTGTCTCACGAGGTTCACTAATGGTCAGGTTCTTGCCTGTCGTCCTTACTTATCAACCCTCCTGTTGTTGTCGACCATAGTTCGCTCAACAGGTGGGAGTTACTCACACTAATCATATTGATTTGGGATATTAGTGTCAACCTGACTATTAGGTAACCCGTCTCTACTAGGAATATCCCTAGTCCATATAGTATGCACTTGTTAATAGTTATCCAGGGTTAGTAATCTACCATTACCGGTAACTATAAAGCGAGTCCATATTAGTCAATATTGCCGTTCATTCCAGTCTTTATATTATACAGTATGTGAAGCTATAGTAACCCCATCTTCTATACATTAGCTGTCAGTCTAGTATAAATTGAGCGGTAATCTTCTCTAGCTCATCTAGTCCTAATTAAAATCAAAATGGCAAAGTTTAATGCTGAACAATTTTGTCAAGAGCCCTCTATAGACAAACTTAAAGGTCAGGTGATCTCCAAGGATGATTGGAAGTTTATAGCTTATTCCTTTGACATAAGCTATGAGAGTTCACACACTAAGGAAATCCTGAAAAAACACAGTCATAGAAGAACTAACAAATAGAGAAATCTTACCTGCTGAAGCTGTAGATTCACTTACTCCCATGAGTAGTTCAATGATAATGGCTGATAATGATGAAGATTCCCAGAGTACCATACAGGAAAACTCCCAGGGGAAACACTCTCCATCTCCTGAGTCGTGGTCAGAAGAGAGACTAGATTTTGAAAGGGAGAAGTTTCGGCAGCAGCTTCTGGAGAAAGAGAAAGATCGGCAACTAGAACTCTTGAAACTTGAGACACAACAATGGGAGAAAGAGAAAGACAGAGAACTAGAAATTGCTAAAATTCAAAACTTGGAAGAAACAAAACGCCTCAAAGAAGAGAAATTACAGTTGCAGAAGACTGAAATGGAAGCCCAGAAGCCAAGATTCCAACTATCTAAAAACATCTCCCTAGTACCACCCTTTGACGAGAGTGACCCAGAGAAATCTTTCTCCACGTTTGAGAAAACTGCTGAACACCTTAAATGGCTAAAAGAGGAATGGCCATGGCTTCTCCAACCCAAACTCGTAGGAAGAGCTCAGAAAACTTTCAATCACCTGGAGGACGTTAATGACTATGACTTTGTAAAGAGCGCTATATTAGATGCTTATGCTATCACCGCTGATTATTACCGTAGAACTTTTCGGAACTACATCAAGCCAGAAAAACATAAATTTTTGGAGTTTGCCATGGATAAACTACGGATGCTTAAAACATGGTTAGCTGCTAAAAAAGTCACCACCTTCACAGAATTAGTTAACCTTGTTGTTCTAGAGGAGTGGAAGCGTAGGTTACCGCCCAGTATGCTAGTATATATAGAGGAGAAGGGAGTGAATGACCTTACCAAGGCTGCTCAATTAGCTGACAGCTATGCTTTAATCCATAGGATTGTACCAAGCTATGATAGGACAAAAACCCCAAATGTGAGATTCTCCTCAAGCTATAACCCTGTGTCTAAAGTCATGTCGCAAACAAATGCTCCCAAAAGCCCATCTCAAAGTCAAGGAAAGTCTGAAGATCTCTGCTCATATTGTAAACAGACAGGGCATAACATTATGCAGTGTACACATCCTAAGTGTAAGACCTCTGCTGCATACAAACTCACATTTGCCACTTCTCAAAGACCTCAAAAACAAACAAAACCTTCTGGGGCACCTATAACATGTATACATACCCAGAATGCCTCTTCTGATCCTTTTTCTGCCTTTAAGGTACCTGGAACTGTCTCTCTTCCAGATGACCCACAGACTTACCCAGTTACCATCTTAAGAGACACTGGATCAGCCCAAAGCTTGTTGTGTAAGACTGCCTTGCCTTCAGTTGAGAACCACTACACTGGGGGAAAAGTTACACTTAAATCTTTAAGCTCTGGTCATACTGCAGACATGGCTGATATACAGATAGGCAGTGACCTGATCCAGGGGTCAGTTAGAGCAGCCGTCTTGGATACAGATCTTCCTATTCCGGGGGTAACTTTCCTTTTAGGAAATGACTTGGCTGGACATGGGATGATTCCTGACATGATAGTGAGAGACAAACCCATGTTACACAGTCCTACTGTAAAGCTAGATCAGGAGAAACCACATATTTTCCCGGTTTGCGCTGTCACCCGTTCACAAACTGCTGCAGTGTCAAATGACTCTCTCTCACCCTCAGGTCAGGATACCTTGTTCACCCAGATCATGTCTAGGGAAAACCTCATACAAGCTCAAGAGGCAGACACTTCACTTGCTAATAGACCAGTCAAAGTAGGGCTGGACTTAGAACAAATTGTAATAGAAGGTTTTTTGGCTTTAACTTGTTTATTAGGTCCCTCTGATGAACATATAAAAAGTCTCCAACTTTTGGACACCGGGAAAGTGGTTAATTTGCATAAATTCAAGATGGCCGCCGTCCAAAGCTTCAATTTACAGATAACTTTTTTCTGGTTGCTCCTAGACCCTATAAATGTATTACAAACAACGTTTTTTGGCTTTAACTTGTTTATTAGGTCCCTCTGATGAACATATAAAAAGTCTCCAACTTTTGGACACCTGGAAAGTGGTTAATTTACAGCCAAAAAACCTTACAGCCAAAAAACCTTCTATTGCAATTTGTTCTAGGTCAAGCCCTACCTTTACTGCACATTATTGTCTATTACATTTTGCCTAGGCCTATACTAATCCCATCATCTTGTTTCTTGTTTCATGCAAGGACTTCCAGGAGGCTGCAGATCTTTTGGATAAGCTGTTGCGTGAAGACGTTTCACCGGATGAAGTCTGCAGTAAAGACGTTTTCAACAGAATTTCTGAAAAACTTAAAGCTGAGAAGAGCTCCTTAGCAGAGCATAAGATGGGAAAGCTATGGATTCAATACATGGACATGATTGACCTGCTGCGTCGCTTCCTGAGGGCACTGAGAATGGGCGATTTCCTACTGTACCTCGGAACACTCCAGGAGATGTTGCCGTACTTTGCAGCGTGTGGTCATAACAATTATGCCAAGTCAGCCCATGTGTACATTCAAGACATGATTGAACTTGAGCAGCTCAACCCAGACATGTTCTGTCAATTGAACTCCGGTCTATTTGTGATCCGCCGAAGTGATCGGCTGTGGGCAGGACTGCCAAGCGACTTGGTTATAGAGCAGGTTTTGATGCGCTCTTTGAAAACGAATGGTGGATTGACACGTGGTAGGGGCATGGAGGAAACGCAACGCCTGCGCTGGTTACTTGCTATGCCAGCCTGCGCTGAGGTGAGTGAAGTTATGCAAGAACTGACAGGGAAGCATTTCCACACCTCTGAGCAGCACAAAGAAATGACTGAAGCAAGGCGTGAACGAGATAGGAAGGACACAGAGAAGGTTCTCGCATTCTTCAAGGATTATGATCCATTTCAAGAATCAAATGAACTCAGGAATATTGCCAACGGTGTGACAGGACCAGCCTCGGCCAATCCTCATTTACTGTATGAGGTTGGTATGAACATTGTGCAGAAGATGGAAGGTAGCAATGCTTTTGACTTTTCATTTAGGAAGAAAGATCAAGTTGAGTCGTTGGGTGCAAAGGTTACAATCAGTGCTGAAAAAGTACCAATCGACCCACAGCTCCTTTTCCAGAGGCTCCTCATCTTTGCTAATAACAGGGACTTAGGTGTTGAAGAGGTCTTTGCGTATGAGTTGTCTAGCTACCCTACTGCTCTGTTCGATAAGTGGGGGAGGCTCAGGGAAGCCAATAAACCACAGCTAGGAGATGAGATAGCTGCTGTTGTTCCCAAGTCGTCATTGGAATCATTTGAGGAAGAAAGGACTGTGACCCATGTTCTGGATGGTGGTTCCTTATTGCAAAGGATTCCATGGAAGAAGGGTGACACATTTGAGGACATTGCAAGCATGTACATGAAGCATGTTTCCAAAAACTTTCTCAACCCGGTGGTTGTATTCGACGGTTATAAATCAGGACCTACTACCAAGGACATGACACACAATCGACGATCAAAAGGAGTCTTTGGTCAAAAGGTGATGTTCACTCCAACCATGCCCCTTCGGTCAAAAAAGGAAAACTTCTTGTCAAACTCGGACAATAAGCAAAACTTCATTGACTTATTGTGTGAAACATTCAAGGCAAATGGAATTGACTGTGTCAATGCGCCAGCAGATGCAGATGTCATGATTGCGAAGAAGGGAATTGAGCATGCAAGGGAAACCGTGACATATGTGATAGGTGAGGACACAGACTTGTTGGTGCTGTTGTGTCATTATGTGGAACGAGGGATGAATGATTTGTACTTCAAGTCGAGCAAGGAAGGTGGGAAATGTTGGCATATTAACTCAGTAGCAGAAGCTCTCGGTGAAAGCATCTGTCTTGTCCTGCCAGTTGTCCATGCACTCTGTGGATGTGACACAACCTCACGACTGTATGGTATTGGTAAAGGGGCTGCCTTGAGGAAAGTGAGGGAAGACAACGGTTTCTTGAAATGTATAGAAGCATTCTGTTGCCAAAGTGAAAGTAAAGACGCGATATCATCAGCTGGTGAAAAGGCCTTGGTTTATTTGTACGGGGGAAAAGGAAATGACACCCTTGACGGACTGCGAAAGACAAAGTTTTGCAACAAGGTGGCAAAAAGTTCAACTACCGTTGAAGTTCACAGCCTTCCCCCAACAACCGATGCAGCCAAATACCACTCGTTCCGAGTTTATTGTCAGGTCCAGGAATGGATGGGGAACTGTGTGGACCCCGAGAAATGGGGCTGGTGTCTGCGGAAGGGACAGCTTGAACCGAAGACGATGGATTCGCCAGTGGCTCCTGATTCACTACTGAAATTGGTCAGATGTCAGTGTAAGGGCAACTGTGACACTCAACGCTGTAGTTGCAAACGGAATGAGCTTGAATGTTCCAGTGCATGTGGTCAATGTAAAGGACTCTGTCAAAATAGCAACTTTGATGCAAGCACCGATGATCCAAGTGAATACGAACTCCTATCATGAACTACATAATTGGCTCTGAATGACGTCATACTACGTCATGGTTTTTTTTTTTTTTTTTTTATAAAAAAGAGGGACAACAGGTCAAAAAACCCATACAAGCACAAAGTGCCTGTGTCACCCCTTGTGAAAGAGACAGTTCAGCCTGTCTGTAAGTTTTTTTCGGCTGTAAATTAACCACTTTCCAGGTGTCCAAAAGTTGGAGACTTTTTATATGTTCATCAGAGGGACCTAATAAACAAGTTAAAGCCAAAAAACGTTGTTTGTAATACATGTATAGGGTCTAGGAGCAACCAGAAAAAAGTTATCTGTAAATTGAAGCTTTGGACGGCGGCCATCTTGAATTTATGCAAATTAACCACTTTCCCGGTGTCCAAAAGTTGGAGACTTTTTATATGTTCATCAGAGGGACCTAATAAACAAGTTAAAGCCAAAAAACCTTCTATTACAATTTGTTCTAGGTCCAGTTAAATGATTGCTAGATTTACTGGACTATAAGCTCAGGCACATTGCTGATGACAAACCCATAAATGGGAAAAACCTTAACATCTACTATCACAAAGGGGTCCTTATGCGTAGTTTTCACCCGCCTGATAAGCCTGACTCAGATACTTGGTCTATGGTACATCAGGTAATCATCCCTACCTCCATCAGATCTGCTGTAATGGGATTAGCTCATGACGGAAACTCTGGTCATTTGGGACAGAGAAATACATACAGAAAAATCCTAGCTCATTTCTTTTGGCCTAACATGAAAAAAGATGTAACCAAATTTGTAAAGTCTTGTCACACTTGCCAGATAGTAGGAAAGCCAAATGAGACCATCCCTAAAGCTCCACTTGCTCCTATCCCTGTCACTACAGAGCCCTTTGAGAAAATAGTAATTGATTGTGTAGGGCCTCTTCCCAAAACTAAGAAAGGGAACCAGTATCTACTTACCATAATGTGTGCTGCAACTAGGTATCCTGAGGCTTTCCCTTTAAAAGATATCAAGGCTAAGACTATTGTGTCCCATCTGTTGCATCTTTTCACAAAAGTAGGCATTCCTAAAGAAATTCAGAGTGATCAGGGGTCAAATTTTACAAGTAACCTAATGAAAGCAGTACTGAGGGAGTTAGAGGTAGATAAGAAGATAGCCACTGCGTACAGACCTCAGACCCAGGGTTGCCTAGAACGCCATCATCAATCTCTGAAATCCATGATAAAAAAGTTTTGTTTTGAGACTGAGAAAGAGTGGGATGCCAACATTGACTGGCTTCTTTTTGCCGTTAGAGAGTGCCCTCAAGAGTCACTAGGATACTCCCCTTTTGAGTTGCTATATGGGCGTCAGATCAGAGGCCCTCTAAAGGTCTTGAAAGATTCTTGGTTTGTGGAAGTATCTGATCATCCTTCTCACACAGTTGCAGAGTTCATAAATGAGTTAAAACTTCAGATGTCAAATGTAAGAGCGCTAGCACTGGCCAACCTTGAGAAGACTCAGTCAAGAATGAAAACCCACTACGATCGCAAGTCTGAAAGTAGAACATTTAGTCCTGGAGACAAAGTCCTTCTCTTCCTGCCCATTCCTGGTAGTCCATTAAAAAGCAAATTTTGTGGCCCATATGTAGTCTCTCAGAAACTTTCCAAGCTAAACTATGTTGTTCGCACTCCTGATCGAAGGAAGGATCAAAGGATTGTTCACTTAAACCAGATGAAGGCGTACATAGAAAGGCCGCTTGAGGAGAATACCCCAATACTAGCTGTAAATACTGTACCACATTCTGTACCAGACTCGTGGGAATTGCAAAAGGTAGGAGACTCTGATGTGATTGAGTTTGGTGATCTTCCTTCACCTTGTGGAAGCCCAAAGAACAGCGAACTATTATGTACCTTAGATCAATATTTGTCGGACATGTCGCCATCACGTAGAGATGATCTTAGGAAATTGCTTGTAAGTTACCCTTCAGTCACATTGGATGTCCCAGGCTTTTGCAAGGACCATCACGATGTTATCTTGACCTCACCAGAAGTAAGACCTATCAAACAATCACCATACAGACTAAACCCTCAGAAGCAAGAGATCATGAGAAAGGAAATTAACTTTATGTTGGAGAAGTCCTTAGTGGAACCAAGTCATTCCCCTTGGGCGTCACCCTCTTTATTAGTCCCAAAACCAGACGGTAGTAGTAGGCTGTGTACTGATTACAGGAAAGTAAATGCAGTGACAGTCCCTGATGCATATCCACTACCTAGAATTGATGACCTAATAGATAAAGTAGGGGCTGCTAAGGTAGTATCAACCATAGACTTGCAGAAGGGGTATTACCAAATTGGGATGACCGATAGAGCTAAAATCATCCCTGCTTTCACCACTCCTTTTGGGCTCTTCCAATATAGAGTCCTGCCTTTTGGCATGATGTCATATACTATTCAGGATTTAGAAGGTGTAGACACTTACTTAGATGACATCGTGATTATTTCAGATACTTGGGAGGATCATCTTTCCAGACTGGACGGGCTGATGGAGCGCTTGGCTGCTGCTGGATTCACCATCAACCTAGCCAAGTCCTGCTTTGGACGTGGATCAGTGACCTACCTTGGCCATGTGGTGGGTCAGGGTACTGCACGTCCCAAGGAAGCTAACGTGGAGACCATCACCGCCTTTCCCCAGCCAACTGACCGTAAATCCATCATGCGGTTTTTAGGGATGTGCGGATTCTACCGCAGATTCTGTCCGAACTTTGCAGCCATATCAGCACCCCTCTCAGATCTTACAAGCCCTGAAATTAAGTTTGTCTGGACTCCCACCTGTACTGCTGCCTTTGACCAACTGAAGTGCCTCCTTTCATCCTCCCCGGTACTTCATGCTCCTGATTCCGCATTGCCTTACCATCTTCAGGTTGATGCGAGTGATAGAGGAGTCGGGGCAGTACTTCTGCAACCAGATAAGACAACTGGCGTCCTACATCCTGTCTCGTACTTCTCCACCAAACTGAAGAGACACCAGAGGAGTTATTCCACAGTGGAGAAGGAGTGCTTGGCGATGGTATCAGCGGTGAAGAAGTTCGAATGTTATCTCCCTCAGCACTATCCACCAATCATCATCTATACTGACCACAACCCTCTTACTTTTCTGCACAAGATGAAGAACAACAACCAACGACTTCTCCGGTAGGCTCTAAAGTTACAGGAGTACCATCTCATTGTTCGCCATATTCGTGGGGTAGACAATCGGATTGCAGACGCCTTGTCAAGAGATCTTCCACCTACAGCGGGGCCTATTCCTCCTCTCGCTACCTAGTCCTCTTCGCTCCCCTTCGAGGACTTTAAGGGGGGAGGTGTCACAGACCTATAGGCTCTGACTGTACGGGTTCACTTCCACCCTTCAAACGCATCAACCAGTCTGAGATCAGGGTCGGGGCTTCAAGCAACCAAACCAACAGAGGCCCTAAACTTCGCATCCCAATATCCTTCTTACTTCTATCCCTCTCATTTTGATCGAGCAGAGTTTCGAAGTCTCACTCAATAAATATGTAATTCAAATTAAAGTTCAATGCTATCTCTGCTCATGAACACCAGGGGGTGGAAGTTTCTTTTCTGGTCACATTAAATCTACCGTAGTCAATGACGGGGCGGGAATAATGAGTGGGGTCGGTGTTATCTTAGACTTTCTCGGTGCAACGTTCTCGGGAATATCGCTTCCAGAAAGCGTTGTTTTAAAACTCCAGGAACTACCCCCCTTCGGTTTGACTACGGGAGATATCGTGACTATAACTTATATTTTCATTTTGATTTTCTTTTTTGTTTTCATTTTGTATAAATTAAATATTTTGCATTAATATTAATTACCATTGTATTTTTTTTATTTTTTTTTTATAACTTTAAATTATAATTATATAATACATATTGGTTTTGTTATATTACTTAAATTTGATTTGATTATATTAACAAAAATTGTGTATTCTTTTCTTATCCATATATATTTATACCCTAATGATTAAATTAAGTGAGGAAGATTAACCC
This sequence comes from Paralithodes platypus, assembly GCA_032716605.1. Classification (NCBI taxonomy): domain Eukaryota; kingdom Metazoa; phylum Arthropoda; class Malacostraca; order Decapoda; family Lithodidae; genus Paralithodes; species Paralithodes platypus. Next base: position 3,556,888 of record CM064553.1, on the reverse strand, counting down.
TATGTAAGATCCAGAAGACTACTTTTAAATCTGATTAAAATAAGAGAACAACTCTTAAATTAAAATATCATCTTATTAATAAATATTAAAATACGAGAACTACTCTTAACACCTTACGAGCGGCCTATGCGGTTTATTTATGTGTACCGCACAGCGGGGTGTTTTTAGCCAAAATAGGGCTGTTTACGTGATCATTTTCATGCCTAAATAAGACCCAGAACGTAAAACAAGTACCTATCCCTGAAAGGGCATAAACAGAGCTTTCGAATGACACCATAACGATCCTTGTATGATGGATAGTTTTCTTGCAATAACCGTGCAACGCGAGTGCAAAAAGCAGGTAATTCGGTACTTTCAGTACATAATTGAGTATGTAGCGAGTGAGAGAGGGAGGAGGGAGCTGAGATTTGTGTCAGTAGGTTCGCCGCGGTGGTCTGGAGCAGTCATACGCTCGCTAGTCTCCTGCCACCACTTGTCTCTCTCTCTCAGCCACATTACGTGCTGAAATTGCCACTCGAGTTATGTCGAGCGCCGCCACATAGTCCAGCTTTATTTAACTCGACTTATGTTGCTCGCCGCTAATTATGGGTTAAAGAGACTATACCTTAATACGAGTACTAAATTAATAAAAGTACTTATCCATACTGAACACCCTTAAACTAAAGTTCAGTCATTGTGTTCAACCTAAAGGTCACCCTCTAGACTCCTTCGGGGCCAAATCTTTAACTAAGCTAGTTCCACTAGTCTCTCCAAACTTTGGGTTGTAACAGTGTTTACACGAGATGAACGCGAGTCTACAGGAAGTTAACAGGAGTGTATGGGAGTCTAACATGAGTGTGTGCGAGTGTTGGCGAGTGTCAGGAAACATATAAAGAGGCCCCCACTGGCACCATTTCTCACACCACGCAACACCACCACGGACGGACGTATGTGTTACTCTGCAGGATACAGCCCAACCCACCCACCCACCCACCCACCCACACACCATGTCCATCATGAGGCGCAGAGCGGCAGCTGTGGTCATACTCCTGCAGATGCAGATGCATCTCGTAGACCTAGAGGAGCTGGAGGAGAAGGAGGCTGAAGAAAGACGTCAAGGGGAAAGGCCACGAAGGACAGTTTGGGCTAGGAGGTGGCTACTGAGACGGCCACAGTTCGGTGTGTACGAACAACTTATGGAGGAGCTTGAGAGAGAGGACCCCAAAGGATTCCGGAACTTCCTACGTGTGGACGTCCACATGTTTAGGGAGTTGGTGGCACGTGTCGGGCCTAGGGTAGAGAAGCAGGACACCTTCTGGAGGCAGGCTTTGTCACCTGGGCTGAGGATTGCAATCACACTCCGCTACCTGGCCACTGGTGACTTATATCCTAGCCTACAGTACGCGTTCCGTGTGGCCAGGAACACCATCTCCCTCATTGTGCCTGCAACATGCGAAGCCATCATTGCAGAATACCAGGAGGAGGTTATACGTTGCCCCAGGACACCGGCGGAGTGGAAGGTGGTTGCCAGTGAGTTTGCCAAGCGCTGGGATTTCCCGCATACCGTTGGTGCCATCGACGGAAAGCACTGCGCCATCAAATGCCCTCCACATGCCGGTATGGAATTCTACAACTACAAAGGCTTCCACTCACGTTGGTTTCGCCGTTCCTCGCGTAGACTCGCATAGGCCCGCGTTAATATCGCGTAAACTCATGTATACTCATGTTGGTTTCGCATAGACTCGCCACACATATTGTGAAATTCAGACCACCACGTGAGTACTCTAGTTTATGCGTGTTACACTCGCGTTACCCCGTGTTAACTCGCGTTAGGGTCATGTTGACTCCTGTTTGACTCCTGTTAAACTCGCCTTTGCCAATATTGGCACCCACATGGTTATTTGCATATAGTGTTGACTCATGTTGTACTCGTGTAGACTCACGTAGACCCGCGTAGACTCGCGTAGACTCACGTAGACTCATGCAGACTCGCGATCATTTAATGTCTAAATAGTACAACGTGAGTCTACATGAGTGTCACACGAGTCTACAGGAGTGTACAGGAGTCTACGCGAGTCTACGCGAGTCTACGCGAGTCTACGCGAGTCTATGCGGTTTGGCGTCCTAGTCCCACTTGACTCTCCAAATTTCATGCATGCATGAAATCTTTGCCCGCGTTCGCGAGTGTACGCGGTGCAGCCCGAGTCAACGCGAGTCTGTGCGAGTGTCGGCGAGTGTCGGCAAATTTGGGATAATCATTGGCGAGTGCAAGAATTTCATCACTCGCGTTGGCCTCGCGCTCCGACTCGCCAATGTGTGAACCATGCATAAGCCTATGTATAAAGATATATATAAAATCATACAGTCGTAACTACAGAAGTATACAATATACTGTATTACCAGTAGAGTCAATTGATTAAATATACGTTACCCTAAGTGAGAATCCCTCTCTCTACCCACGCTTTTCATGAAGTAGATTAAGGGGAGATGGTTCACTTTTTGGTCGATTTTTTTCATTTATTAATTATTTTCCTAGTTTCCTCCCTAGACCTCCATCAAACTTTAAAAAAAAACATCCATTAAATCTCCCTACTAGATCAATTTGTACATTTTTCGGTAGAAAAATGTCCCAGCCAAAGGCCGGTTCTTCCAAAATTACAGGCTCACTATTGATCGCCAGTAAACAAATCGACACCTAAATAGAACCAAAGGTCTTAATATTGACAAAGAAATGAGGCGAAAGGTCTTAAAATCGACAAACTAATGGGTCGAACTTCTTAAAATCGGAAAACTAATGGGGCTAAACACGAGGGAGAAAGGGGACCAGAAAAACGACCCATCGTCCCTTAAATGAGGTACATTATATAGTGAAAATCCCTCTACCCACGCCTGTCATTATGTAGATCAAATATAATGACCTGACCTGACCCACCCTGACCCCCACCCTCTCCTGTGATCTAAACTGACAGCATCATTTAGGTAATCAGAGTCCATCACCAGGATTGTCCGTCATTTGCATATTCAGTATTCAGGTCCACCACCACCACCACCACCACCATACCATTATCACTTTCCCTCCCCACTCTGACCCTTACCTTCTCTGAACCACTGACCTACACGATTTCCCACCCATAGCCTTTCAAACAAACGTTCTCTCTCATATATATATATATATATATATATATATATATATATATATATATACATACTGTATAACTGCCTTGATGGTGTAATGGTTAGAGTGTTTATAATCTGAATGTGGTAACCCAGGCTCGAATCCCGGTGGATCACATGCTTCCTTTCAATAATTTCATTGGGAGATGTTTGGTGTTGGAGTGAAATTAATAAAAATAGAATATAAACACACACACACACACACACATTATATATATAATATATATATATATATATATATATATATATATATATATATATATATATATATATATGGTACAGGACCTGCTAGCAGAAAATGCTGACAACACTGGTGTAAAATGATAAACAGTGGCTTTACCGTACTGGTTGTGACGAAGGCAACGCCGTAGCCAAGTGTCTGAACGGTTAACAAAGCAGTACAGTATCTCAATCACGGGATTCGATCAGATCCGTAGGCTTCGAATTATTGAACCCGAGGCTGTGGGACAACTCCTAGCTCAATACTGTATGAACCCTACAATACCCAAACGAACCATCGGAACATATTCCATAATTTCAGTACTGTATTAGTAACGCAAAATCCTACGGTTTTTATTGATTATCGTTGGTGCATGAATCATACCAAAACAACGCAGAACTCAAGCTACAGACAGATACAGATTGACATAGTCAGGTCCGCTCGTAAGAGAAGCCTTAAAACCTTCCCTCGATTACCCGAGAAAGGACAGGGATGTTGGGGGGGGGGGGGGGGGGGGAGGTGAGGGTATAAGGGGGAGATTTGACGTGTTCGATCGTTCGGCCACAGGCTGTGGCTGTGTAGGCTATTCTGTTCACGTAAATAGGGCGTTGCCTTTATCACAGCCAGTAATGTCTCTGTTTAGCATTTCATACTAGCGAGTTTAGCATAGGATAAGCACAAAAGTGCTAAGCTCTATTGGACAAATGTTTTCCGTTTCATATGTCTTCCATAACATTATTCATGCTAAGTATGATTTGTACTTTGCATTGACAGTTATTAACGAAATCATATTCTTGTTTCAAGTTATGTAAACTCATTGTTAGCAGTTTCTGCTAGCAGGTCCTGTACCTCTCTTATAATGCATTAACGTTATGTTTTTAATTAGGCATGTATACTTAGATTCTGTTCATCTATTAACCCACAAAGTTTGTCGGTAAAGTTCAGAAACACGCTGTATACTGTATATATATATATATATATATGTGTGTGTGTGTGTGTGTGCATAAGTATAATTTACGTGTTTAAGTATGTCTCCCAGATACTACTGCCAACACCCAACCTCCCACTATCACAAGATTATCTCCTTTCCCACGAGTTGACCTGAGGGCCGATAACCTGTGTACAGTCGCATAGATAAGTTCTTGTCCTCTGTGGGATCATTTGGGTGAAAGTAATAATATGGAATTCAAGTTAGTATGAATGGATTGCGAGAGTAGTGCGTTATTAATCAGTGGGTTAAGCATATGAATTAATGTTGGGTTGGGTGTGAGGGGTATCTTCTAGGTGTGGCCCAATCGGGTCTTTGCAGATTTCCATGTTCTTATGTTAACCGTTTTGGTGAGGTCGGTCCTCATGGTGTTAGTGAGTTGGGCCTAAAATTGGGCCTTATAATTGTGGTTGGGTGTGAGGGAGATCTGCCGTATGTGGGCCAATCGGCTTTCTGCAGACTCTCATTTTCTTATGTTCTTATGTTCTAATGCATGCATACCAAACTACATTAGTAATTCAATCATACTACGCTCGATTTTTCTTTTAACCTGGTGTCACGTTTAATCCCCTAGCAGCTGAGTTCTCGATACGTAATGGAAAAATATGAATCTGGTATATCTCTGCATCACATTAAACAGGTTTTCACAATGTACACCATATTTTGTCTACACAAACTTTGTAATAGCTGAATAGTAAATATGGGGATCAGTCAGTTTCTCGACAACTTTAAAAACAAAATATAAGAACAAAATAAGACTATAATTTTACTAATATGTACAGGTAAATGTACAGATATATAGCTGACGTACAGAGTGCATGAGTCTGAGGTGGCGAGATATATGGTGGTGACGGTGTTGGTTATGGCTGACAAACGAGAGGTCACGCTAGTTTGGGAGGTCAAACGTCCCTGGTCAAACGAGCGTCGATCAGGCTACAAATGTGATCTGGAGTAAGATTTTGAAAACATAAATCTAAAAAAGGAAAGGAACTTATGTAGGCGACTGTTCCTTCGTATCACTCTGGTTGTAATCAGGGCGTGAACAAGCTCAGATTGTTGATGGATGAAAAGGGTTACAAAACCTCTTCTGTGTGTATAAGTGTGTGTGTGTGAAAGAGAGAAAGAGAGAGAGAGAGAGAGAGAGAGAGAGAGAGAGAGAGAGAGAGAGAGAGAGAGAGAGAGAGAGAGAGATTGTTTAAATTACACTTGAACAACACAATATCGTGTATCATGTATGACTATGTATGACTATTTAAGCTGGTTATAGATGGATACATGTGGTTACAGAAAATTCCTTGTGCGTGAAAACTTAATATAATATAATGTGAACAATAATCCATTACAATAGTCTTTTGTTGGCCAGCTGAAATTAAATTAAATTAAATTAAAGCTGAAATTAAATTTACAAAATAAGTTACTCAAAGTAGTTTTAACCCCACGACTATGATAATGTTTTCCTAAACTGAAATAAGTCGTCTGGAATTGTTAATGACCAAATTAATTCTTAAAGTTCATTCTAGGTTGGTCATAAATCGAAACCCCTAACCTCTTATAACTCAAAAAAGGACTAGAGCAATCGAGCTAATATTTCAACCAAATAGGAAGGCGTACGTGGCTGGGTAATATGTGTATACACTGAGGGCTCATTTGCTCTAGCTTTTTTTGAGTTACAGAGGTTAGAGGCTACGATTTCTGTTCAACCTAAAATTAACTTTAATAATTAATTTGGTCATTAACAATTACTGTTGTACGTTTTGAGCAAAATGGACATGATTCCAGAGCCTAGTTAGTTAAAATAGGACTTCAGAGGCTATCTACCCTATTGGAGTATTCAGCCAGCACACTGTAAGTCAAGAATAGCGTCAGGACTCCAGTCCTTTGTCCAGAGCTGAAGAAGATTATAGAAATACTGTATTGAATACGTGACACATCTACTACAAATTGCTATCGATCTGAGACAGTTTCATAATTACTGGACTTCAAATGAATCAAGAGCGACGGAATTCCGTTAGCTACCAGGAACATTACAACACATTCATGAACTACAGCAATATAATAACTACCGGTGGTACAAAAATCACAGTTCTTGCGAGACAATAAAATAGTACAGGGAACTAGTAAATCTGCGGTTGTAATCCGCCTTAGTAAAACAAATGGGATTATGAAAAGCATTATAACGTTTATTATCAAAATTACAGAATGCGTTCAGTCATAACTCGAACCGTGATTATACAGCAGTATATACTAAAATTATACGAACATGTAAGCTACGACAATATTAAGTAGGATTTGTATTTTACAATTAGGATTCAGATATGAATGGGAACAAAGAATTGCACCAATGCATAACAGTTACCCCCCAACCCCTGTTGTAAAGTAACGATTGTCAAAGTAGCAATCTAGAGAATGACAAAGAAACATATGAGTAGTGTAGGCTAATTGCTAAAGTTGCAAACATACTTTGAAATAATAACATTCTGCAGTTCCAAAGATTGTAGGAGAGAAGTAACAGGAAACAAATAACAAACGAGTAGCAAGGAATACGACCTTACCTACACCGCTAATGTAAACCAGACGTCTTAAACCTAATGAAAGCAAACCTAATATTTATTACTAGAAAATGTTACTAAGGGGTTGTTTTCCCCGAGATATTGTCCAACCCAGTTTATATATTTATTTTCTTTACTATCTTGCCTTGCTTATTACTTGTGAACAAGAATCCTAAACGATATGTTCGGGATTACCGACGTATACATTATTGAAATATATAGAAACACAAAACTATATCATTCAGTTTTTAGACCGATTGAAATAATTTGTCATGGATCAGTTTCTAATCATTGTTCGATATCCAACAGATAACGCTATTCCCACATATATGTGACCACAACTCACTCTAAAACCTAAATCTACATAATCTAGTTGTTACACAACTATTTGACAAACATGAAACACTAAACATTGATTTGAAGGAAACATCGACTCGGGCATGTCTAATGAGAATGCTTAAAAATGTAATATTAGTTTGTCAGAATTGTTCAATAAGATGCTTACCACCATTTTCTGCAGGTGATCATGTACAGTACACTCGGATGCCATAGTCTTAATTAACTAATTACAATAATAATTCGTGAACTTCACCTATTTCAAATTATGGAGTTATATATCTGGACACACATTTATTATGGAGTTATATATCTGGACACACATTTATTATGGAGTTATATATCTGGACACACATTTATTATGGAGTTATATATCTGGACACACATTTATTATGGAGTTATATATCTGGACACACATTTATTATGGAGTTATATATCTGGACACACATTTATTATGGAGTTATATATCTGGACACACATTTATTATGGAGTTATATCTGGACACACATTTATTATGGAGTTATATATCTGGACACACATTTATTATGGAGTTATATATCTGGACACACATTTATTATGGAGTTATATATCTGGACACACATTTATTATGGAGTTATATATCTGGACACACATTTATTATGGAGTTATATATCTGGACACACATTTATTATGGAGTTATATATCTGGACACACATTTATTATGGAGTTATATATCTGGACACACATTTATTAATAAAATGGTCTATACATCAAATACAAAACTATGTATATTAATTATTGAAAAGCTAGTCATATATATATATATATATATAATCTATCCAGATAGTTAGAATTGCATAAAGAGAAACATAGAGGTTCCAATAATTCTGATGGGTGGGCTAGAGACTATAGCATCCGAGTGTACCATTAGTGCCAACGCCGTAGGGTTCTGCCGTACAGTACATTAGAGAGAACTACTGAACCAATTAATCACGCCCACAAAGCTTCAAAGGGATCGAACAGTGCCTTTGTTCTGAGTCGCAGCTCTTCAGAAATTAGAAAATGGACAACTGGCGACAAGATATTTATTTTATATATTTTTTAACCATTATATACACTAATATATGGATGTCAATGTAATCAAGCCAGTCATTTCATTAATTAAATATTCAAGAATTGTACCATAAGTATAATTGTAAATAAAATAAATAATTACTTGGTGTCCATGAAATATTGGAATGTAGTTAGTTAAAATAGGACTTCAGAGGTTATCTACCCTTCTGGATTATCAAGCCAGCAAACTGTAGTCAAAAATAGCGTCAGGACTGGAGCCCCTTTTCTAGAACTCCAGTTCCTTGATTTTTTATTTTTTTATTTTGTTTTTCTATGTGATTGAGGGAGGCAAAAGGCAGAACTGCCTATAGCGAGTGCCTCCCCCATAGTTGAAAGAGTGACAGGGCCAAAATCAAGGGACGTTCGAGCCAAAATGCCTGGACACACGGAGTTTGAAGCAATTTAAGTCATAGGAAGAGGGAAAGACTGATTCTGGGAGAGAGTTCCAGAGCTCAGCTGTTGAGTAGAAGAAAGTTTGAGAGTAACGTTTCACTCTTGGGTTGGAGAGTTGGACAGAGTAGGGGTGGGATTGAGTTGCAAGACGGGTACCACGTGCTCTACGTAAAGGAGGTGGTATGCACTGGGAAAGCTCTGAGGAACACTGATTATTATAGTAGCGATAGAATAGCGAGAGAGATGCAACATTGCGGCGGAGAGAGAGAGATTGCAGAGAGTTGGTGAGTGGACGGGAGTTAATGATACGAAAGGCCTTCCTTTCAACTTTGTCTAGGAGAGCGGTGTGAGAGGAACCTCCCCACACATGTGAACAATACTCAATACAAGGACGCACTATGCCCCTGTACAGAGCAAGAAGTTGTGCAGGGGAAAAGAACCCCCTAAGGCGGTTGAGCACACCCAGCTTCTGGGAGGCTGCCTTAGCAAGACTGGTAATATGGTCCTTCCAAATGAGAGCAGAAGAAAAAGAGAGACCAAGAATATTGAGAGAAGATGAAGGGTTGATTTTTGTATTGTTGAAGAATAAGGGATAGTCCGCTGGGAGATCCTGACGGGTAGATAGATGGAGAAATTGGGTCTTGGAAGCATTAACACCTTAAGAGCGGGTGGTGGAGTATATTTGACCGTGCCGCCCAGCGGGGAATTTTTACCATAAATGGGGTTGTTTCCGTGCTCTTTTTCATGCATAAACAAGAGCCAGAGCGTAATACAAGTATGTATCCCTGAAAGGGCGTAAATTGAGCTTTCCAATGACACCCTAACCATCTTTCTACGATCACTGGTTGTCTTGCAACGATCGTGCAACCGAAGGGCAAAATCGCTAAAATACGGTCATTTTGTTACATAATTACGCGTGTAGCGAGTGAGAGAGGGTGGAGTAAATGTCAGTGGGACCACGACGGTCGTGGCGAGCGGTCATGAGGTAACCTATGCTCCTCCCACCGCTCGGCTCTCTCTCAGAGCCAATATTGCACCAAAATTGCACACAGACTTAAGTCGGGCCCCGCCACATTGTCCAGCTTTTTAGATACGAACTTAAGTCGGGCCCCGATAGACAAGGGTTAAAGGTAACAAGGTTTTCTCTGCCCCAATTGGAGATAGTATTTAGATCAGAATTTAAGAGTTCTATGGCTTCATTACGTTTGTCGTTGAGGGATTGCTGGCTGGGGGGTTCTGAAAAACCAATGGAGTAGTGTAAGGTTGAGTCGTCTGCATATGAATGGATGGGAATTAAGGTACAGTTAAGGAGATAATTTATAAAAATTAGAAAGATAATAGGAGATAGAACAGAGCCCTGAGGACACCGGAATTGATAGGGTGAGGAAGTGAACAATGGCCGTCCACAACCGTAAACACATTATTAAAACACTCCCAAAAAAGCAAGAAAGTAAGGGCCTGTGATTCTCGAAAAGGGGCTCCGCAGTCCTGTAAATATGCTTGACTTACAGAGTGCTGGCTTAATAATCCAGAAGGGTTGATAGCCTCTAAAGTCCTATTTTAACAAACCAAACAAAAAGCAAGACAATCCTCAAAACAAGTATCCAAGCAAACACAAGCAAGCGGGTAATGCAAGGTGAGGGAGCCACTGGAATTTATGTAGTGTAACGACTGGGTGTTCGGTGGCCCAGTGTACTAATGTTACAACGCACGCATATATACTGTCACACACACACATACATTCACATATATACACGCAGGCATTGGACTGGGGTTCTCGAATAGGGGCTCCAGTTCTGACGCTATTCTTTACTTAGAGTGTGCTGGCTTAATAATCCAGAAGGGGTGATAGCCTCTAAAGTCCTATTTTACCTAACTAACTTACACGCAGGGTGAAAGCAGTAACAATTTTGGAATACAAGACAAATTAACATGAATTAGCATTGTTTTGGCCATTTTATCACTTCCAAAGACATGATTTGGACTATAAATAATTATTAAATGTTTACATATACAATAATGAAGACTAAAGATAGAGAACTCGATTTTCTTTTGACACGCCCGACATGTTGGCGACACACAGAGGTAAAGGATATTGGTTTCAAGTACACACACCTACACGCAGAGCCAATGATATATAGTCAACATTCTCACGCGACGCATTAAGTTGGTATCACACGAGCGCTTTTTCCCTCAACATTATTTTATCCTCAACACTGGTCTGGCAGCTTATAAGGCTAACATTTAATGTAATTTTATTTCGGTCACCTAAATTCATCTATCACCAGTCTAGTTTCCGATGCCAGTGCAAAATATCTCAGAAATGTGGCCAGAATTTTTTTGATCATCGACTATTGACTATAAAAGCTATCGTGTGATACCGGCTTTAGTGACACATACATGGGAAGTAACCGGTCACACGCGCACACACACACACACACAAGAGAGAGTTACATAGGTACACAGACTGCACAGACCTTACTGGCCCGACAAGACAGTCCGGACTTAATTCTGACAAAATTGGCTACTAAATGGAAGGGAAGGCTAGCAAAGCAGAACGTTATTGAAATAGATTTTTTAAATTACCTATTTTAGTTGGAATCTTCTGGTTCTGTTTGCATTGTAAGATTAGGATTTGAGGGAAGATAGACGATGTTGCTTAACTCTTTCTTTTCTAATGATTCACACTCCACCTTGAGCCACATACAAGATTTTGTAAAAATTGGAATGGAAACTTTTATTCCTCATCAAAAGTACAGTAAAAGATCTAATTCACCTAAATGGTTTGACCATAATTGTGCTAGAGTAACTGGAAAAAAAAGCAATAGCCTACAATGCATACACAAAATCAAAAACACATGAAGCCTTTAAGTACTTTAGAAACATCAGAAATCATGCCAAAACTGTATTAAGCCTAACTAAATCAAACTTTCTCCACAAGCAGGCAAATAAACTTCTAAATAATCCAAATGATAACAAAATATTTTGGTCTACTCTTAACTCATTCAAATCCAACTTCACTACTGCTTCATCCATTCCACCATTAAAATCTCCGACTGGCAATCTTGTAAGTGACCCACGAGGTAAAGTTAACCTTCTTGCGGATATTTTCTCCACCAACAAAACCTTAGATGAAATAAATCAAGATGTCCCTGTACTTAATTTTAATTCGCCTGAAATTCCCTCACTTAAGATTCACACCAGACATGTCAAAACTATTTTGCAGAATCTCTCAGTAGATAAGGCTCCTGGTCCAGATGAAATTCCTCCAATAGTACTTAAGAATTGCTCCTTGGTGCTCGCTCCTGTATTGGCAAAATTTTTCCGTCTGTGTACTCATACCTCATGCTTCCCAATACCCGGGAAAGAAGCAAACATTCATCCAGTTCCTAAAAAAGGTGCATCTTCAGATCCCTCAAACTACAGACCAATAGCTATAACTTCCACTCTTGGTAAAGTCTTTAAAAATTATATTAAATAATCACATAATTAAGCATCTTGAGAATAATAAATTAATCAGCGATAGGCAATATGGTTTTAGACGATGTCGATCAACTGCAGACATTCTTTGCCTTCTTACGCATCAAATCAACCAAGCTACAGACCAACATGGTGAAACACATACAATAGCACTGGATAATTATATCAAAGGCATTTGATAGAGTCTGGCATCAATCCTTATTGTCGAAGATGTCACACTACGGCCTTGCATCATTAGTTCCACTAATTTTTTCTTATCTTCATAACAGAAAAATATGTGTAATGGTAGATGGCCTTTATTCTCAATGTCACTCAATAAATGCTGGTGTTCCCCAGGGATCAGTTTTGGCCCCAATTCTGTTCCTAATTCATATCAATGATCTCATATCTACCACTCATAATCCAATACATTCCTACGCAGATGACTCAACACTCCACAGTTCCTTCACATTTACCAATTCTTTCACCCAACCCGATCTTATAAATTCAAAAATAAACACTGCAATTTCTCTGAACCAGGACCTTTCTAGAATTAATGGATGGGGACAAAAGAATCTAGTTTCCTTTAATGCACAGAAAACCAAGTACATTCAATTTTCTAACCGACAGAATCTCACTGACTCCCATATATTTTGTAATGATGTAAATATTCCCACTTCCCCTAGTATTGACATTCTCGTTGTAACATTAACTACTAACTTGAGCTGGACACATTATGTTAGAAGCATTGCTAAGAATGCCTCTAAAAAACTGGGACTCCTGTACAGAGTTCGAGAATTCTTCACTGACGAGCAGTTGGCCGTAATATATAAAAGTCATGTGCGTTCTCAGATGGATTACTGTTCACCTCTGTGGGGTGGAAGTGGAGTGGTTGCATTGAGGCAGTTGGACAAAATTCAAAATAAAGCTATTAGATTAATCAATAACCCTGCAATCACACAGGACCTTCCTACATTATCCATACGAAGAAACGTTGCATCCCTTGCATTATTCTACAGATATTTTCACAGCAATTGTTCCGAGGAACTTGCTTCAATTGTGCCGCCTCTCCACATCTTTCCCCGTAGAACTAGGGCAGCTGAGAGCGCCCATGAATTTACACTTTCTCCTCCACAATGCAGAACTTCTGCTTATCAGAATTAATTTATCCCCAGAGCTACTACTCTTTGCAATTCACTTCCCTGGAATTGCTTTCCACAAACTTACAATCTACAAATGTTTAAATTCAGTTGTTACAAACATTTTATGAATGGAGGATGCCTTTAGGCACATGGACCTTTTTGTTTTATCTGTGTTTTTCCTTCCTCCGTTCATTGTCTCTTTTAAAAAAAAAAAAAAAAAAAAAAAAAAAAAAAAAAAAAAAAAAAAAAACTATTGGAAGTCTTGATATATATTATATAACAAATATAGATTCCTATTATGTTGGTCTAACTTATCTTCCAGAGATACGGAATCTATATATTGTACTGTACTGCACTTATAAATTGAGCATATTTAGAATTTTGCTAACCATATCCTTGGAGGGATAAATTAGACCTTTGTTTTTCAAGTGGTAGGCCTACTTCTATACGTCGTCAGATAATCTATATGATGATAAGTACATTATATCATTAGGTGAAAGTCTACGTTTTCTCTGGTCATTTACTTGGAGCAAGGAAAATTATTATCGCATGACAGTTTTTCACTACAATTATTCATTAATGGCCCCAGTAAATTGCTTTAACATTTTCAATAACTCAATTAACTTGGGCGAGAAATTGTGCGTAAAATTTATTTAGACCGATGTTTGACGGCGTGTTTTTATTTTCTATGTGTATGAAGGAGACAAAAGGTAAATCTGCCTGCTCCATGTGTCTCCCTCAAAGTTGAGTGATAGTCGCTATTTTAAAGCGTTTTTTTGTTTGTGTGTGTTTTGTAAAGAAGTGCGGTGTGCTTGTTTGGTGTAGTGAAATTAATAGGAGGAGGAGGTGTTTGTGAGAGCTGGCTGGATTACTCTGTGTAGGCGAGATACAAACAGAAACAGTGAGGGAAGCCGTACATAAGGAAAACGTAGTTCCGGCAACTCCTTATCACATGCCTATGAGGCCTTCCCTGGGTATTGCCAAGCCCGATTTGGTGTCTAAAATCTACCCAATTAGTTTATTTTTGGATGAGAGTGTGAACAGGAGCAACACTTCAGAAGGCCTATGTGGATAAGCATATCTCTTATCTCTCTCTCTCTCTCTCTCTCTCTCTGTGTGTGTGTGTGTGTCTGTTTGTGTGTGTGTGTGTGTGTCAGAGCGTGGGTTGGATTCCCCTGTTAGAGTCATCATTAAGGTGTCGACAAATCTGTGTGTAATAACCCAGGTTCGAATCCCGGTG
>CM064553.1:3529816-3537316 GCA_032716605.1 Paralithodes platypus | reverse complement strand
AGGGGAAGTGGGAATATTTACATCATTAAAAAATATATGGGAGTCAGTGAGATTCTGTCGGTTAGAAAATTGAATGTACTTGGTTTTCTGTGCATTAAAGGAAACTAGATTCTTTTGTCCCCATCCATTAATTCTAGAAAGGTCCTGGTTCAGAGAAATTGCAGTGTTTGTTTTTGAATTTATTAGATCGGGTTGGGTGACAGAATTGGTAAATGTGAAGGAACTGTGGAGTGTTGAGTCATCTGCGTAGGAAATGTATTGGATTATGAGTGGTAGATATGAGATCATTGATATGAATGAGGAACAGAATTGGGGCCAAAACTGATCCCTGGGGAACACCAGCATTTATTGAGTGAAATTGAGAATAAAGGCCATCTACCATTACACGTATTTTTCTGTTATGAAGATAAGAAGAAATTAGTGGAACTAATGATGCAAGGCCGTAGTGTGACATCTTCGACAATAAGGATTGATGCCAGACTCTATCAAATGCCTTTGATATATCCAGTGCTATTGTATGTGTTTCACCATGTTGGTCTGTAACTGCTGCCATCATAGCTTTACGATATTTAATATCTCGTTCTCTTCCGATTGGATTAGTTCGACATTCTCTCTCTCTCTCTCTCTCTTCTCACTGTGATAGAAGTGAGGGTATGAAATTAGCTCTCTCTCTCTGATATAATTAAATAACTGTCTGAAAAAAAGAAACATAATTAGACAGACAGATACTGTGCTTAACATTTTCCAATTAACACAACATTTAGGAAATTTAATATAGCATGAAGGTTTCAAACAACCATTTTACCCGCCCTCAAAGCATAAAGTCAACAAAAGGAGTAAGTCATCATTATAATAGATACTTCCTTCTTAGGCTTAATATCAAAATTTGTTCACCCACAATACAATTTGTATACCCATCGACCTATATACTATACCTAAATATACCTAAGACACACTGTAGGTAGCCTACACCCTAAAATGAGATTGATAAGGTCACATTACGAGCGGGCCCGTCAGTTTTTTTCCACTACGCGCCCAGCGGGGGGTTATACCATAAATGGCCTTGTTTCCGTGCTCTTTTTTCATGCATAAACAAGAGCCAGAACGTAATACAAGTATAATATACCTGAAAGGGCGTTAATTGAGCTTTCCAATAACACCCAAACCATCCTTGCAACGATGCACTGGTTGTCTTGCAACGATCCGTGCAACCGAAGGGCAAAATCGGTAAAATCACGGTAATTTCGTTACATAATTACGTGTGTAGCGAGGGAGGGAGGGTGGATGTGTGTGGAGTAAATGTCAGTAGGCCCACGGCAGCCGTGGCGAGCGGTCATGAGGCAACCTACGCTCCTCCCGTCGCTCGTCTCTCTCTCAGAGCCAATATTGCGCCAAAATTGCACACAGACTGAAGTCGGGCCCCGCCACATAGTCCAGATTTTTCGATACGGACTCAAGTCGGGCCCCGCTAAACAAGGGTTATTAAGCAAGCTTTAATACTTACAATTTTTTTCATTAGCTTAACAAAATAGTCACACGATACCGGGAATTGGAGGCCCTTTTTAAACTGAATTTAATCTCCTAATAGTAGCCAAAATACAGTTACAAAGACGTCGCCGGCAGAGAAGGGGTTACGACGAAAGCCTTGTATCCTAGAGCCAATAACTTTGTCATATCAACATGGCTGGTACACCCACAGCCATGCAATATCTACATTATCAGTGCAACCCAGTCCTCGCCACATCTGGCAAGCACACATACACACCTTTCAAGCTGCGAATCCAGCAAATCTCTCTTCTGCATCGGTGTCTCAATCGTACAGTCACTCAAAAACATGTGTGGACCCCTTATGTTCTTCTTATGCAATTATGGCTATCTGTATTGTTGTTTTGGATGGAACTAGCTTATCAATAAATAATAAATATATAGTTGTGTAGTTGATCTGTGAAAAATTGTTTTCATAAATTCGTTTCCAGAGATATACTTCCATAATTTGATAGAGGTAAGATTCACGATTTGTTTTATGAGTGTCTGTACATAGCAAAGACCGAAATGTGTACGTCTTCATACCCAGGTTAAAGGGAGACTGGCCGTTTGTGTTTGTCCTATTAATTAATTTATTCATATATTTTTTTAGTTTCCTCCCTAGACCTCCATCAAGCTTAGAAGAAAAAAAAAACTAAACCCCCCTTAACCTAACAAGTGCGCATGGGGGTAATTGGAAACGTCCCCCTGTGCTAACGTATTTGAGGTGTTTCCGTCACTAAAATATTCATTGTACCATTAATAGCATTAATACTTATCCATATGCACCTATCATGGGTTGATTATAAAGGTATTAACCTGAAACAACAATAAAACGAGTGAAAACAGCGTTTGGATGCTCAAAATCGGAGATATAGCCCACGAGTTGTATAATGTATGGGTGAGGCAAGCTGCTTTCCCGCCAATTTCCCCCAAGGCCACTGAGACACAGTCGATCGATACTCTCTCTCTCTCTCTCTTGCACTCGCTTGCCATCAGTGATGACAACACCCTGCTTGCAACTCGCTAATGTTAGCACGAAAATGTACCTCAGAATAAGGGAATAAACAGGAAACATAGGTGATAACTGAAGGAGAGGAGGAAAGTGGGGAAGGAGGGGAAGTAGAGGACTGAGATTTTGCATGGCCCAGGGGCCAAAACAAAATAAAAAAATAAAAATATATTTTTTTTTTCGATGTCAAAAGTTGATTTTTTTTTTCACTCACTCTTAAGAGTCTCCCCGCAGTCCACCGGGGGAACTCTTAAGATTCTCCCCGTAGTTCCCGGGTTAAAGATAAATTTGTACATTTTTCGGTAGAAAAATGTCCCGGCCGAAGGCTGCTTCCTCTTAACACTCAAAGAGCGAGTGGTGGAGTATATTTGACTGTGCCGCCCAGCGGGGGGTTTTACCGTAAACGAGCTTGTTTCCGTGCTCGTTTTCATGCATAACCAAGAGCCAGAGCATAATACAATTATCTATCCATGAAAGGGTGATAATTGAGCTTTCCAATGACACCCGAACCATCCTTCTATGATGGCTGGTTGTCTTGCAACGATCGTGCAACCGAAGGGCAAAATCGGTAAAATACGGTAATTGCCTTACATTATTACGTGTGAAACGAGTAAGGGAGGGTGGAGTAGGGCGGAGTACCTCTCAGTTGCTCCACGGCCCCCGTGGC
This sequence comes from Paralithodes platypus, assembly GCA_032716605.1. Taxonomy (NCBI): domain Eukaryota; kingdom Metazoa; phylum Arthropoda; class Malacostraca; order Decapoda; family Lithodidae; genus Paralithodes; species Paralithodes platypus. The sequence continues at coordinate 3,534,113 of CM064553.1, read as the reverse complement.
GAGCGGTCATGAGGTAACCTACCCTTCTCCCACTGCTCCGCTCTCTCTCTCTCAGAGCACATTACGTGCTCAAAATTGCATGCGACTATAGCCGGGCCCCGCCACATAGTCCTTGGTTCTCTTGCCCGGCTATAGCCGGGCGCCGCCAAAGAGGGGTTAAAATGCAGGCTCGCTTTCGCTCGCCTGGAAATAATCGACTCCTAAATGGCACGAAAGGTCTTAAAATTGACAACAAAATGGGGCGAAAGGTGGTAAAAACACCAAAGAAATGGGCCGACCGCCTTATAATCTTAAAACTAGTGGGGCTAAACATGAGGGAGAAGGGGGTCCAGAAAAACGGTCTTCCTCCCCTTAAGCGAACCAAGTTTGGAGCCTCAGCTGAACCGGATCCCTTCTGGGGTTCGGCATGGAGATGTTTAGTAATAGTTCCCTGCCAGGTTCTTTTGCCAACAGACATATCGCCGACATTTACAGTTCATTCATCCACACCGAACCTGAAGATATCTATTCCCACTAAACCCAAACTAATCCAACCTATATATATATATATATATATATATATATATATATATATATTTCAATTCAAAATATTGTCTTGTTAACCCCCCCAGACATAAATAGTTAACTTACTGACGAGGAGGCGGACGACACGATAATATCCCCACAACTGTCAAAATCTCACTGAGGGACCATTAGAAGTCGGAGGAACTTGGGGTTGCCACCATTCGACAGATTTTGATCTAACTTACCTAACTTACTGAGCTCAATATGATGCTAGAGCATCATATAACTTATTAGAGAGATATTAAGATAAGTTCATATGACACGATCGCGTCATATGAGTATTTTGGCCAAACCTCCATATGACGCGATCGCGTCATATGAGACGGACAGTGTTAAAAACGTTTATCTTATAAAACAGGCAATACAATACATAAAACAAAACAAAATGCAGTTAATGACAAAGAGGGCTGAATACCTGCTGATATACTGTAAATGCCCTATTGCTGGTTTATATGGCCTAAACACATAATAATAAATATTAATAAATCATATTTAACCAAAATATCCTGTCCTATCTCTAAGCTTTTCTATCCCAACTCTAACCGAAGCTAACCAAAATATCTCCAAATCCTAACATCAATAGCTATACTCTTATCCTACTCTACCTCAAGATAAACTAACTCTGCTCAGCCTCTAATCTTAACGACATACAAGGCGGGGGCAATCAAAACCTGATAAGTAACTCAATTGTTGGCCGAAACGAAAACACGATTGAAGCGAGATCGACACTTGGGCAAAGTCAACTGCGCGTAACTGAATAGATTGATGCTTACGACGAATCGAACGTCCCAAAACATTTATCTCGACAGGGCAACGTTTGAAATCAATTCCTGTAGAACACACCCGGTACGGCGGTTCGAGATGGTACATCGAAAACAAACACTGAACTCAAAAGGACCTTTCTCATGTAGATGAATACATGTAAGAGATAAAGGTACAACTAATACAAACATTCGAATATCTGTTATTTTCGGGGGGGGGGGGGGGGGGTTCGAGCGATACTTAACTTCACTTCAATTTGATATTCATTCAAAGGTAAAATTGTGAAGATAGACAGGGCGTTTATATGTTCAAGTGACATGTCTCTGTGTGCGTTGCGAGTGTGTTTGTATAATTATATAACGGGAATGTGTTGAGTGTGAGCAAGTTTTAGTCCTGGAGCCAAGGGGTGTTTGTCATGCATGAATGGGCCGAGAGAAACTCATCCCGCTTGATTTAGTTAGAGGGTCCACTGGGACATCCTTTTGTAGCGAGGGTAGACATCCGCGAAACCCGGGCAGTTATCGTGTTATTCGGGGTTTTCGCCTGTCAATTTTAATGAAATTCAAAATACATCATCCTTTTTTCCGTGTGACGGGTAGCATAAAAATTGCAATAACCTCGGCAAATGTAAATGGTGCTTACAGAGCTCTTTCACACAGCATACAAAATAAAGCTTAAATAATTATCTATTCAATGGATATAAACACAATAAAAAAAAAAAAAAAAAAGAGATTGGTCAATCCGCCAATGGTCACACAGAGGTCAAAGTATTGACCTTTTCTGATGAGGACTAACATTTATGACCTTTTCAAATTTAAATATTTGTGAAAAATAGGCTAAATGGATTGAACGTCTTAATGGCTTTTATATTCTGGTTAGGTACACTGCATAGGCTAAGTTTTTGAATATTAGTTGGAAATAGTTGATTACGTATTTTAACCCGGCGCTTGGGCGTCCAGTACAGATAATATGAAGTTATGCTAATGATATATTCCAAGACTTAGCTATGTATTGGTTTATACTAATAATATTATGGTACTACTGAGTCAGCGAAAGTCTATCAAAACACCCCCCCCCCCCCTCTGTATCGACAGTAATGCAAACACATTGCATATATATTCTTCAAAGCAGATTCAATATATTTGTTGTCACATTAATGATATGAGCCTACTTTTGGGCGAGAGGGTTGAGCCGGGGATAGCAGTTGGAAACTGTATTCTGTGATGTGTCACATTAATGGACTAGGTTTTAACATCGGCTCTTTCACCCTGACATTTGGCAGTAAGGGCAGCATTTCATATCGAGTTGTCTGGGCAACGACCACAAAGTTAATGCGTTTAGTAGAGGTCAGGAGGGTACATTATTGTACAGGGCAGATGAGTGGAGCAGAAACTAAACTATATGGTAGAGTCTAAAGCATTTGGCGCAATAATGTGGGTTAGAGTTCAGTTCTTGATGGATCACATTATACGCGGTCGTTGATGGGTTTGTTCATGCTCTCTCGAGTGTATAGAAAGGCCTTGCAGTGGGCGGATGTTCTTGCAAAAGTGGCAGAGTGAATTGAGTAGTGTAGCCAGGGATGAGGCTTGAGGCATCTGAGAACTGTTGAAAAACTCTGTAGGGCAGAAAAGGAAGAGGGAGGGAGGAGGAAAGGTTCATTTGGACGGCTATTTATGTCCCCCCCATAAAACACTCAGCAGTCATAGGGTGAAGACTTCAATAAATTCTAGATGTCAGAGAAAGTGGCAAGCATCAGAGTACTTTTATCATTCTGGGACGCCGGACTTCGTTCAGAATGGTGGCTGTTCTAAAGGTACTTTGGTTAGTTTGGCAGGACCGTGAGGGAGACGCTGGAACTCTGTCATCTCGACAAAAAGTGTTCAATCTGTGCCTGCCTGCTATTTGTGCTGGATACTTTGTGATAGGGTCAGGCTATTTTAGTATGGGCTTCATTATAACCTAGAAGGATATGAGAAAGCTACCCCACGAAGATTGTGTAGCAAAAAGAGTTTATTCCTGGCTAGGCAAGTTCGTGGTGAAGGCGGACAGATTGGGACGGCATTCAGTGGCTGTAGGGGCAGACATGCTGTCTCCGAGGCAGACGGATAAATCGATCCCAGAAGAGTGCTGGGGGTATCATCAGGTTAGCACGCAAAAAAGAAGGCAATTCAGTTCTGATACAGTGGAGTTGAGATGCATTTACCATGAAATGGTTTAGCTGTTGTCAATTTCCAACGTTCAGGTCACGGTGGCAGTCGTCACACCTAGGCAGCAGCCCCTTAGTAAACCACGAGTTTCATACATCTATCAGACAATACAAGGTCTATCTGAGACATTGATATCCCCACCCCAAAAAACAAGTCAGGATTATGATTGAGGTATGTAAAAGAACATGACTTACCCCATGACATTATCGCGTGTGACAGGAGATCAAAGACAAGCTTCACAACATCCTCACACAGGAAATACATTGGGCAAAGGAAATCCGCTTGAGCAATCTGACTCGAATTTGATGGAAAGATGCTCAGGAAGAAGTAGTGGAAAGACATTTCCGAAATGATAAGAATCGTAATGAATAACACAGATCGCATCTTTTGGATAGCCATTCAGCAGGAGCGAACCTTAAGACAGATTAAAATCCGCGATGAAAGGAGACGCAAAGTACACTATAAGTCTAGGGTGCAAGCAAAGAGACCAAGAAGCAAATGTGCAGCAAACACAGAAGATCTAATGACATTGGCTCGTAGTCGCGAGGATATGACCCTACATGAAAGCATTTGCTGGTGGTTTGGCACGCTGATTGACAGCAGTTACTCCTCATTGAGGCAAGAATGGACTAATGACCCCAAACCAAAACAAAAGTGTAACTGTGCACATGAGTTAGAAAAACAGCCGGATTGAAAATGCCCGACTACTATACCAAAAATCTACAATGGAAGGCCAGCAAATACAGTGACTATAATTGATGTAA
>CM064553.1:3448780-3529716 GCA_032716605.1 Paralithodes platypus | reverse complement strand
GTGTGTCAGAGCGTGGGATGGATTCCCCTGTTAGAGTCATCATTAAGGTGTCGACAAATCTGTGTGTAATAACCCAGGTTCGAATCCCGGTGGATCACATAATTATATGCTTTCATTAATTTCATTGGAGGTGTTTGGTGGTGTGGTGAAATAAATAAAAAATAGATTGAGGAGAAAAACCGAGCTAAAAATATTACGCAGGCAATGTTTTACACTTTACAATCGTTAATGGAAACTAAGCCAGACTAATGAAGGTAATGCACACACACACACACACACACAATCTACGCACGTTATAGCCTACGCACACTCCTCACGACCATATTTATAGGCTCACAAACATGTATTTCCACGCACGCATACACAAGCACACACAGTCCGTAGCCTAGTAGGTAGAGCTCTCGTCTCACACACGAGGGGTCGGGGGTTCAATCCCCGGCCGGGCGGAGACAAATTGGGCTTGTCTCCTTTCATGTGTTAGCCTCAGTTCACCTTTTTTTTTTTTCTATATTCCAACTTACTTCCTCTCGGGCATAGGTCGAGAGCCTTAACATTCACCACTTTACAATGAACAGTGAAGCTCGTGAGGTCTTGTTCCAGTCTAGGGAGTGAGACATGTGAAGCACGTAGAGGACAACGAGCACCTGCCATCTTGCCTTCACATGAGGCACGGTGCTCACTCATGGCCCGAAACGACCCCATCTCTGAAGCCACCTCGTTCCCGTGCTTCACTGTCTCACCCCCTACACTAGGACTCTCACACTTACACACACACAACGCCACCTGTTGAGCAGATAACTCACCAGGCATTGCACCCCTATAGCATATTTTGAATATGTGAATATTCATACAGTGCTATTTAATCAGGGAACAATGAGGGTATTTTATTGACGTTTCGGTGGGCTTGTGGTAATGCACTGATACCAGGTACAGCACAAATTCCATCCCAATAATATCTTCCCATTGATACATCGGGATTTGAACCCGTGACCTTTGGATTACCAGGCCAGTGGCAAGACCACTCCACCACACCTCCCCTAGCTGTAAATAGGTACCTGGAATAAGTGGACGACGTTGTGACGTCCCATCTGGGGTTGGCAAAAATGGTACAAGGCGAGATGGGTATCATATGGTTCACCTAAGCTGATGGCTACCTAAGCCTTCGGGCGAGACGGTACCGTCTATAGTGAGAATGGTACCATACAGATCCACCCTAAGCCTTCGTTTCCGATGTCGCCAATTGGCTAAAATACAGACTACACACACATCCACAGCCATTCCAACAGTACATAAAACACTTAACATGCATTTCACGCAATACATTCCCAGTTTAATGAGGCGCGATAATAATGAGCTTAGCTCGCATTGCGTGGATTCCCCTTGACTAACAAGTAACTGAGTAACTGAGTAACAAACCCTCACTAACATACACCAACACCCATGCTAACACTAAACGCACTAACGCTCATCATACGCAACCCACACCGTATATACATCAACACAAACACATATACTGTATACACTCTGATGCCATAGTCTCATGCCCACTCATAAATATTCGTGGACTTTAGCTATTTCAAATTATAGAAGTATACTGTATATCTGAAAACTAATTTAGGTTCTGTATATCAACTACACAACTGTATATGATATTGATTTAAACTAATTTATGTTCTGTATATCAACTACACAACTGTATATGATATTGATTTAAACTAATTTATGTTCTGTATATCAACTACACAACTGTATATGATATTGATTTAAAATAATTTATGTTCTGTATATCAACTACACAACTGTATATGATATTGATTTAATCTAATTTATGTTCTGTATATCAACTACACAACTGTATATGATATTGATTTAAACTAATTTATGTTCTGTATATCAACTACACAACTGTATATGATATTGATTTAAACTAATTTATGTTCTGTATATCAACTACACAACTGTATATGATATTGATTTAAACTAATTTATGTTCTGTATATCAACTACACAACTGTATATGATATTGATTTAAACTAATTTATGTTCTGTATATCAACTACACAACTGTATATGATATTGATTTAAACTAATTTATGTTCTGTATATCAACTACACAACTGTATATGATATTGATTTAAACTAATTTATGTTCTGTATATCAACTACACAACTGTATATGATATTGATTTAAACTAATTTATGTTCTGTATATCAACTACACAACTGTATATGATATTGATTTAAACTAATTTATGTTCTGTATATCAACTACACAACTGTATATGATATTGATTTAAACTAATTTATGTTCTGTATATCAACTACACAACTGTATATGATATTGATTTAAACTAATTTATGCTCTGTATATCAACTACACAACTGTATATGATATTGATTTAAACTAATTTATGTTCTGTATATCAACTACACAACTGTATATGATATTGATTTAAACTAATTTATGTTCTGTATATCAACTACACAACTGTATATGATATTGATTTAAACTAATTTATGTTCTGTATATCAACTACACAACTGTATATGATATTGATTTAAACTAATTTATGTTCTGTATATCAACTACACAACTGTATATGATATTGATTTAAAAACAAATTCTAACCAAAAAGCAAACCAGATAGATATAATTGCATACCGAAAAACATAAGGGGTCCACAAATTCTTATTAGTGGGCTAGAAACTATGGTGTCCGATTGTACATACACAGAAACACACAATGCAATACAATCCCCTCCCCTCAAACACACAGAGAGACACACACACACACACAGTCAAACACGCACACATAAATACATATATACTTTGGGTGGGGGGATGGGGATTGGGGTGGGAGGAGTGTTCTCTATTGGCCTGTGGTTCTGAAGACCGAGGAGGCATAGGATACTGTCCTTGGAAGATCCCACCTTTCCAAAAAGGTTCCTTCCCATATTATTTTCTCAGTTAATACAACATTTTCAGACCAGACCAGATGGCTGGAGTAAAATAGGATATAAGAGTAATTGGACAGAGGAAGAGCAAGCGGAGAAGTGAATGGGTAACGACTTTCTAATTACAATTAGACAAGCCAGTTGTGATGAATGGACGTTAGGTATCACAATTCGAACTGCGGAAGAAATATTTAACTGAATGAAACGCAGATCGAGGCATTCAACGTTTGCATGTGAGAGTGAGAGAGAGAGAGAGAGAGAGAGAGAGAGAGAGAGAGAGAGAGAGAGAGAGAGAGAGAGAGAGAGAGAGAGAGAGAGAGAGAGAGAGAGAGAGAAAGAGAGAGAGAGAGAGAGAGAGAGAGAGAGAGAGAGAGAGAGAGAGATTCAACCTCGTTCCGTGCGTGCTTTAAAATTTTTATCATATCAACTAATTGGCTAAAATGTATAAACTCGATAAACGAGGCGGAAATATGAGGAGCGGACGGTCGTAACTCGTTATTGAATGTTAAGGGGACAGTGGTTGTTCGTTTGGTCTATTAATTAATTTATTCATATTTTTGTTTAGTTTTGCTTCCTTGACCTCCATCAAGCTTAGAAAAACACCCCCTAGGCAAGATAGATTTGTAAATTTCTCGGTAGAAAAATGTCCGGGCCAAAGGGCGATACCTCCTAAAATTACAAGCTTGCTATCACTCGCCAGGAAAAAATCGACACCTAAATGGCACTAAGGGTCCTAATATTGACAAAGAAATGGAGTGAAAGGTCATAAAATCCCCAAACTAATGGAACCAACGTCTTAAAATCTCAAAACTAGTGGGGCTAAACATTAGGGAGAAGGGGGTCCAGAAAAACGGTAAGTCTCCCCTTAATTGTATAACACGTCTGACAACAAAGCGTTTTAATGGGAAAACACGAATAACCATGATTAATCATATCGGCCCTGCAGCTAGATTACTTTACATAACCGAAATGAGGCATTGCGTACAGTCAGAATCAATTTTTTGTTTATTTTCATTTTTTTTTTTTTTTTTAGTTCGCTGAAAAACTTATGTGATCAATGGGCTGCTAAGGGATTTAGTTTATCGTCAGCTGAAAAGAAACGGAGTATAGTAATCTAATGTCAAAACAGCTATTTCCACATGTGCTGTTGTTTGATACGAACACTTATTACCATTATGCTTCATGGAATTATTATAAATTCATATTGTTCACCAACCCACCAAATTAACTCACAAATAAACGCAATTAATGAAATAAATTAAACTAATAATAAACACAATTAAGGAAATAAATTAACTAATGAATATCAGATAATCATTAAATTGTACTTGATCTACGATATATAAAGCAATAAAGTATATTACGTAATACAGGAAGTTATTTTATCTGGCCAAATATACTCTATTATATAAGGCTGGGATAAAGATCTACAACCTCGTTATGCCACACATATTTCCACGTTGTCAGCATTTTTTTTTTTTTTTTTTTTTTTTAAAGAGACAATGAACGGAGGAAGGAAAAGCACAGATAAAACAAAAAGGTCCATGTGCCTAAAGGCATCCTCCATTCATAAAATGTTTGTAACAACTGGATTTAAACATTTGTAGATTGTAAGTTTGTGGAAAGCAATTCGAGGGAAGTGAATTCCAAAGAGTAGTAGCTCTGGGGATAAATGAATTCTGATAAGCAGAAGTTCTGCATTGTGGAGGAGAAAGTGTAAATTCATGGGCGCTCTCAGCTGCCCTAGTTCTACGGGGAAAGATGTGGAGAGGCGGCACAATTGAAGCAAGTTCCTCGGAACAATTGCTGTGAAAATATCTGTAGAATAATGCAAGGGATGCAACGTTTCTTCGTATGGATAATGTAGGAAGGTCCTGTGTGATTGCAGGGTTATTGATTAATCTAATAGCTTTATTTTGAATTTTGTCCAACTGCCTCAATGCAACCACTCCACTTCCACCCCACAGAGGTGAACAGTAATCCATCTGAGAACGCACATGACTTTTATATATCACAGCCAACTGCTCGCCAGTGAAGAATTCTCGAACTCTGTACAGGAGTCCCAGTTTTTTAGAGGCATTCTTAGCAATGCTTCTAACATAATGTGTCCAGCTCAAGTTAGTAGTTAATGTTACACCGAGAATGTCAATACTAGGGGAAGTGGGAATATTTACATCATTAAAAAATATATGGGAGTCAGTGAGATTCTGTCGGTTAGAAAATTGAATGTACTTGGTTTTCTGTGCATTAAAGGAAACTAGATTCTTTTGTCCCCATCCATTAATTCTAGAAAGGTCCTGGTTCAGAGAAATTGCAGTGTTTGTTTTTGAATTTATTAGATCGGGTTGGGTGACAGAATTGGTAAATGTGAAGGAACTGTGGAGTGTTGAGTCATCTGCGTAGGAATGTATTGGATTATGAGTGGTAGATATGAGATCATTGATATGAATGAGGAACAGAATTGGGGCCAAAACTGATCCCTGGGGAACACCAGCATTTATTGAGTGAAATTGAGAATAAAGGCCATCTACCATTACACGTATTTTTCTGTTATGAAGATAAGAAGAAATTAGTGGAACTAATGATGCAAGGCCGTAGTGTGACATCTTCGACAATAAGGATTGATGCCAGACTCTATCAAATGCCTTTGATATATCCAGTGCTATTGTATGTGTTTCACCATGTTGGTCTGTAACTGCTGCCATCATAGCTTTACGATATTTAATATCTCGTTCTCTTCCGATTGGATTAGTTCGACATTCTCTCTCTCTCTCTCTCTCTTCTCACTGTGATAGAAGTGAGGGTATGAAATTAGCTCTCTCTCTCTGATATAATTAAATAACTGTCTGAAAAAAAGAAACATAATTAGACAGACAGATACTGTGCTTAACATTTTCCAATTAACACAACATTTAGGAAATTTAATATAGCATGAAGGTTTCAAACAACCATTTTACCCGCCTCAAAGCATAAAGTCAACAAAAGGAGTAAGTCATCATTATAATAGATACTTCCTTCTTAGGCTTAATATCAAAATTTGTTCACCCACAATACAATTTGTATACCCATCGACCTATATACTATACCTAAATATACCTAAGACACACTGTAGGTAGCCTACACCCTAAAATGAGATTGATAAGGTCACATTACGAGCGGGCCCGTCAGTTTTTTTCCACTACGCGCCCAGCGGGGGGGTTTATACCATAAATGGCCTTGTTTCCGTGCTCTTTTTCATGCATAAACAAGAGCCAGAACGTAATACAAGTATATATACCTGAAAGGGCGTTAATTGAGCTTTCCAATAACACCCAAACCATCCTTCAACGATCACTGGTTGTCTTGCAACGATCGTGCAACCGAAGGGCAAAATCGGTAAAATACGGTAATTTCGTTACATAATTACGTGTGTAGCGAGGGAGGGAGGGTGGATGTGTGTGGAGTAAATGTCAGTAGGCCCACGGCAGCCGTGGCGAGCGGTCATGAGGCAACCTACGCTCCTCCCGTCGCTCGTCTCTCTCTCAGAGCCAATATTGCGCCAAAATTGCACACAGACTGAAGTCGGGCCCCGCCACATAGTCCAGATTTTTCGATACGGACTCAAGTCGGGCCCCGCTAAACAAGGGTTATTAAGCAAGCTTTAATACTTACAATTTTTTTCATTAGCTTAACAAAATAGTCACACGATACCGGGAATTGGAGGCCCTTTTTAAACTGAATTTAATCTCCTAATAGTAGCCAAAATACAGTTACAAAGACGTCGCCGGCAGAGAAGGGGTTACGACGAAAGCCTTGTATCCTAGAGCCAATAACTTTGTCATATCAACATGGCTGGTACACCCACAGCCATGCAATATCTACATTATCAGTGCAACCCAGTCCTCGCCACATCTGCAACACACATACACACCTTTCAAGCTGCGAATCCAGCAAATCTCTCTTCTGCATCGGTGTCTCAATCGTACAGTCACTCAAAAACATGTGTGGACCCCTTATGTTCTTCTTATGCAATTATGGCTATCTGTATTGTTGTTTTGGATGGAACTAGCTTATCAATAAATAATAAATATATAGTTGTGTAGTTGATCTGTGAAAAATTGTTTTCATAAATTCGTTTCCAGAGATATACTTCCATAATTTGATAGAGGTAAGATTCACGATTTGTTTTATGAGTGTCTGTACATAGCAAAGACCGAAATGTGTACGTCTTCATACCCAGGTTAAAGGGAGACTGGCCGTTTGTTTGGTCTATTAATTAATTTATTCATATATTTTTTTAGTTTCCTCCCTAGACCTCCATCAAGCTTAGAAGAAAAAAAAAACTAAACCCCCCTTAACCTAACAAGTGCGCATGGGGGTAATTGGAAACGTCCCCCTGTGCTAACGTATTTGAGGTGTTTCCGTCACTAAAATATTCATTGTACCATTAATAGCATTAATACTTATCCATATGCACCTATCATGGGTTGATTATAAAGGTATTAACCTGAAACAACAATAAAACGAGTGAAAACAGCGTTTGGATGCTCAAAATCGGAGATATAGCCCACGAGTTGTATAATGTATGGGTGAGGCAAGCTGCTTTCCCGCCAATTTCCCCCAAGGCCACTGAGACACAGTCGATCGATACTCTCTCTCTCTCTCTTGCACTCGCTTGCCATCAGTGATGACAACACCCTGCTTGCAACTCGCTAATGTTAGCACGAAAATGTACCTCAGAATAAGGGAATAACAGGAAAAATAGGTGATAACTGAAGGAGAGGAGGAAAGTGGGGAAGGAGGGGAAGTAGAGGACTGAGATTTTGCATGGCCCAGGGGCCAAAACAAAATAAAAAAATAAAAATATATTTTTTTTTTCGATGTCAAAAGTTGATTTTTTTTTTCACTCACTCTTAAGAGTCTCCCCGCAGTCCACCGGGGGAACTCTTAAGAGTCTCCCCGTAGTTCCCGGGTTAAAGATAAATTTGTACATTTTTCGGTAGAAAAATGTCCCGGCCGAAGGCTGCTTCCTCTTAACACTCAAAGAGCGAGTGGTGGAGTATATTTGACTGTGCCGCCCAGCGGGGGGTTTTACCGTAAACGAGCTTGTTTCCGTGCTCGTTTTCATGCATAACCAAGAGCCAGAGCATAATACAATTATCTATCCATGAAAGGGTGATAATTGAGCTTTCCAATGACACCCGAACCATCCTTCTATGATGGCTGGTTGTCTTGCAACGATCGTGCAACCGAAGGGCAAAATCGGTAAAATACGGTAATTTCCTTACATTATTACGTGTGAAACGAGTAAGGGAGGGTGGAGTAGGGCGGAGTACATCTCAGTTGCTCCACGGCCACCGTGGCGAGCGGTCATGAGGTAACCTACGCTCCTCCCACCGCTCCGCTCTCTCTCAGAGCACATTACGTGCTCAAAATTGCATGCGACTATAGCCGGGCCCCGCCACATAGTCCTTGGTTCTCTTGCCCGGCTATAGCCGGGCGCCGCCAAAGAGGGGTTAAAATTGCAGGCTCGCTTTCGCTCGCCTGGAAATAATCGACACCTAAATGGCACGAAAGGTCTTAAAATTGACAACAAAATGGGACGAAAGGTGTTAAAATCACCAAACTAATGGGCCGAACGCCTTATAATCTTAAAACTAGTGGGGCTAAACATGAGGGAGAAGGGGGTCCAGAAAAACGGTCTTCCTCCCCTTAAGCGAACCAAGTTTGGAGCCTCAGCTGAACCGGATCCCTTCTGGGGTTCGGCATGGAGATGTTTAGTAATAGTTCCCTGCCAGGTTCTTTTGCCAACAGACATATCGCCGACATTTACAGTTCATTCATCCACACCGAACCTGAAGATATCTATTCCCACTAAACCCAAACTAATCCAACCTATATATATATATATATATATATATATATATATATATTTCAATTCAAAATATTGTCTTGTTAACCCCCCCAGACATAAATAGTTAACTTACTGACGAGGAGGCGGACGACACGATAATATCCCCACAACTGTCAAAATCTCACTGAGGGACCATTAGAAGTCGGAGGAACTTGGGGTTGCCACCATTCGACAGATTTTGATCTAACTTACCTAACTTACTGAGCTCAATATGATGCTAGAGCATCATATAACTTATTAGAGAGATATTAAGATAAGTTCATATGACACGATCGCGTCATATGAGTATTTTGGCCAAACCTCCATATGACGCGATCGCGTCATATGAGACGGACAGTGTTAAAAACGTTTATCTTATAAAACAGGCAATACAATACATAAAACAAAACAAAATGCAGTTAATGACAAAGAGGGCTGAATACCTGCTGATATACTGTAAATGCCCTATTGCTGGTTTATATGGCCTAAACACATAATAATAAATATTAATAAATCATATTTAACCAAAATATCCTGTCCTATCGCTAAGCTTTTCTATCCCAACTCTAACCGAAGCTAACCAAAATATCTCCAAATCCTAACATCAAATAGCTAAAATCTATCCTACTCTACCTCAAGATAAACTAACTCTGCTCAGCCTCTAATCTTAACGACATACAAGCGCAATCAAAACTGATAAGTAACTCAATTGTTGGCGAAAAAACACGATTGAACGAATCGACATTTGGGCAAAGTCACCGGTAACTGAATAGATTGATGCTTACACGAACGAACCCCAAAACATTTATCTCGACAGCAACGTTTGAAATCAATTCCGTGAACCGTGGGTGAGATGGTACATCGAAAACAACTGAACCAAAAGGACTTTCTATGTAGATGATAATGTAAGAGATAAGGTACAATAATACAAACATTCGAATATCTTTTATTTTCGGTTTCCTATTAACTTCACTTCAATTTGATATCATTCAAGGTAAAATTGTGAAGATAGAAGGCGTTTATATGTTCAATGACATGTCTCTGTGTGCGTGCGAGTGTGTTTGTATAATTATATAAAGGGAATGTGTGAGTGTGAGCAAGTTTTAGTCCTGGAGCCAAGGGGTGTTTGCATGCATGAATGGGCCAGAAAATCACCCGCTTGATTTAGTTAGAGGGTCCACTGGGACACCTTTTTAGCGAGGGTAGACATCCCGAAACCCGGCAGTTATCGTGTTATTCGGGGTTTTCGCTGAATTTAATGAAATCAAAATAACTCCTTTTTTTACGTGTGACGGGTACATAAATTGCAATAACTCGGCAATGAAATGGTCTACAGAGCTCTTTCACCACTCAAAATAAAGCTTAAATAATTATCTATTCAATGGATATAAACACAATAAGATTGGTCAATACCCAAGGTCACAAGAGGTCAAAGTATGACCTTTTCTGATGAGGAACTAAAATTTATGACTTTTCAAATTTAAATATTTGTGAAAAATAGGTAAATGGATTGAACGTTTAATGCTTTTATATTCTGGTTAGGTACACCATAGGCAAGTTTTTGAAATTAGTTGGAAAAGTTGATTACGTATTTTAACCCCTTGGCGTCCAGTACAATAATATGAAGTTTGCTAATGATATACCAATAATAGCTATGTATTGGTTATATAATAATATTATGGTACTACTGAGTCAGCTAAAGTTCTATCAAAACACTCTGTATCACAGTATCACACATTGCATATATATCTTCAAAGCAGATTTCAATTATTTGTTGTCACATTAATGAATGACCTACTTTTGGGGAGAGGGGTGAGCCGGGGATACAGTTGGAAATGTATTCTGTGATGTGTCACATTAATGGCCTAGGTTTTAACATCCTTTCACCTGACATTTGCAGTAAGGGCAGCATTTCATATCTAGTTGTCTGCAGACACAGCGTTTAGTAGAGCAGGAGGTACATTTACAGGGCAGTGGAGCAGAAACTATATTGGTAGAGTCTAAAGCATTTGGCCAAAATGTGGTAAGATCAGTTCTTGATGGATCACATTATACGAGGTCGTTGAATGGTTTGTTCATGCTCTCTGAGTGTATAGAAAGGCTGCAGTGGGCGGAGTTCTTCAAAGTGGAAGGAATTGAGAGGTACAGGGATGAGCTTGAGCATCTGAGACTGTTGAAAAACTCTGTAGCAGAAAAGAAGAGGGAGGAGAGAAAGGTTCATTTGGAGGCATTTATGTCAAACTCAGAAGTCATGGTGAAGACTTCAATAAATTTAGATGTCAGAGAAGTGCAGCATCAGAGACTTTTACATTCTGGGACCACTTCGTCAGAATGGTGGCTGTTCTAAAGGACTTGGTTAGGGCAGACCGTGAGGGAGACTGGAAACTCCATCTCCAAAGTGTTCAATCTGTGCTGCCGCTATTTGCTGGATGTGATAGGGTCAGCTATTTTAGATGGGCTTCATTATACCTAGAAGATATGAGAAAGCTACCAGAAGATGTGTACAAGAGTTTCCTGGCAGGCAAGTTCGTGGTGAAGCGGACAGATGGACCATTCAGTGCTGTAGGGGCAGACATGTGTCTCGAGCAGACGATAAATCGATCCCAGAAGAGTGCTGGGGGTATCATCGGTAGCACCAAAAAGAAGCAATTCGTTGCTCAGTGGGAGATCATTTACCATGAAATGTTAGCTGTTGTCAATTTCCAACGTCAGGTCAGTGGAGTCGTCACACCTAGCACAGAACTCTTAGTAAACCACGAGTTCAACTTATCAGCAACAAGGTCATCTGAGACATTGATTCAGGATATGATTGAGTATGTAAAAGAACATGACAACCCCATGACATTACCGTGTGAAGGAGACAAAGACAAGCTTCACAACATCCTCACACAGGAAATCATGGCAAAGGAAATCCGTGACAATCTGCTCGAATTTGATGAAAGATCTAGGAAGAAGTATGAAACATTCCGAAATGAAAGAATCGTAATGAAACACAGATCCATCTTTGATACCATTCACAGGACGAACCTTAAGACATTAAAATCCATGAAAGGAGACCAAAGTACCTATAAGTCTACAAGCAAAGAGACCAAGAAGCAAATGGCAGAAACCCAGAAGATCTATGACATTGCTCGTGTCCGAGGATATGACATGAAACATTTGCTGGGGTTTGACCTGATTGACAGCAGTTACCTCTTTGACAAGAATGGACTAATGACCAAACCAAACAAAAGTGAACTGTGCACTGAGTTAGAAAACACCTTGAAAAAGCAGACTATATACCACAATCTAAATGGAAGCCAGCAAATACAGTGACTATCATTGATGTAATGGCAGGCCTTCGTCGTATGCGGGTATCCCAGATGAACACCTTTGGTGAACTCTGCGATAAGTTCTTGGAGGTGTCATATGGACTTGGCAGCAACTCTAAACGTGTCGACTTCGTCTTTGACACATACATTGAGGGTTCAGTGAAGGACAGCGAAAGAACTAGAAGGTGTGGTTGCAGCCCAATTGATTTATATGGGATAGGTACAGGAACGCAATTGCCAGTCACAATGGATGCATTCTGGGCCTCATCTGCAAACAAATCCAAGCTACAGAAACTCATTCGACAACGCATCTTAACCAAGCCAAAACCGATGACAGATACAGTTGTTAGCTCGATTGGACTTCCACCTGAAATTGAACCATGCCTGGCTATTTTGAATGGAAAAGAGACACCATTACCTGATCTAGACACAACGATTGAAGAGGCCGATGTCAGAATTATCCCACATGCTCGTCATGCAGTTGAGAATGGGACTAAGAGAGTGGTTATTATATCAAATGATACTGATGTAGTAATCTTGGCCCTACACTACTGGTCGCTTCTGAAGGCACATGGCCTACGAGAGATGTGGATTCGTGCTGGTGTTGGTAATACCACAAGATACATACCCCTTCATGTTCTAGGCGATAAGTTGGGATCAGATACTTGCAAAATCTTAGTTGCCCTGCACCATCTCACTGGTTGTGATTCCACAAGTAAATTTGGTACAAAGGCTGCTGCACTGAAGGCAGATCCGGTGCATTATCTGATTGATTTTGGAAAGGAATTGAACTGTATTAACTTCATCTTGGTGGAAGAGTTCCTTGTGAATGTGTACAAATCAGGAACCTCATGCAGAACAATGGATGAATTACGGTACTACCTCTACCACCACAGCAAAAAGACCATTTTGGAACTGCCTCCCACCAGCCGATCAGTCAAAGGTCATGTCCTCAGGGCATTCTTTGGAACATATCTACAGCTACACTGCCTAAGCAATCCTCAACTGGATCCCAGAGACTTTGGTTTCATTGAAGAAGATGGCATTCTTCAACCGGACCATCTTCAAGTCTTGCTACCGGATGACTTTGCAATGCCCTGTAAATGTACCTCCTGCTCTACTAAACGCTGTGTCTGCAGACAACTAGATATGAAATGCTGCCCTTACTGCAAATGTCAGGTGAAAGGATGTCAAAACCTAGGCCATTAATGTGACACATCACAGAATACATTTCCAACTGTATCCCCGGCTCACCCCTCTCCCCAAAAGTAGGTCATTCATTAATGTGACAAAAAATAATTGAAATCTGCTTTGAAGATATATATGCAATGTGTGATACTGTGATATAGAGTGTTTTGATAGAACTTTAGCTGACTCAGTAATACCATAATTATATAACCAATACATAGCTATTATTGGTAAATCATTCGCAAACTTCATATTATTGTACTGGACGCCAAGGGGTTAAAATACGTAATCAACTTTCCAACTAATTTCAAAAACTTGCCTATGGTGTACCTAACCAGAATATAAAAGCATTAAACGTTCAATCCATTTACCTATTTTTCACAAATATTTAAATTTGAAAAGTCATAAATTTTAGTTCCTCATCAGAAAAGGTCATACTTTGACCTCTTGTGACCTTGGGTATTGACCAATCTTATTGTGTTTGTATCCAGTGAATAGATAATTCTGTAAGCTTTATTTTGAGTGGTGAAAGAGCTCTGTAGACCATTTCATTGCCAAGGTATTGCAATTTATGTAACCGTCACACGTAAAAAAAGGGAGTTATTTTGATTTCATTAAATTCAGCGAAAATCCCGAATAACACGATAACTGCCGGGTTTCGGGATGTCTACCCTCGCTAAAAAGGTGTCCCAGTGGACCCTCTAACTAAATCAAGCGGGTGATTTTCTGGCCCTTTCATGCATGCAAACACCCCTTGGCTCCTGGACTATTTAGCTTAAATAGGACTTCAGAGGTTATCAACCATTCTGGATTATTAAGCCAAGAATAGAGTCAGGATTGGAGCCCCTTTTCGAGAACTCCAGTCCCTTCCTGATCCAAGTTAAGTTAAGTTAAAGTTGAGGGGGATAGACAGGTTGGGGTGGTGAGAACCCTCTAAGAATTATAAATAATGAATGGAGGAGAGAAAGAACAAAGTAGAAGAGTAAACGTTGGAGGGCTGTCCTCCTTGCTATTG
Source organism: Paralithodes platypus (assembly GCA_032716605.1). Lineage (NCBI taxonomy): Eukaryota > Metazoa > Arthropoda > Malacostraca > Decapoda > Lithodidae > Paralithodes > Paralithodes platypus. The sequence continues at coordinate 3,515,376 of CM064553.1, read as the reverse complement.
TTTAAAATGCCCCCTATTATATTTTCCTGAGCTGGTGTTAGTTATATAAAATAGGACTTCAGAAGTTATCAAACCTATCGGATTATTAACACCTTATTAGCGGGCTAGGCGGTTTATTTATATGTACCGCCCAGCGGGGTGTTTTTAGCCAAAATAGGGCTGTTTACGTGATCATTTTCATGCCTAAATAAGACCCAGAGCGTAAAACAAGTATCTATCCCTGAAAGGGCATAAACAGAGCTTTCCAATGACACCATAACGATCCTTTTATGATGGCTAGTTTTCTTGCAACAACCGCGCAACGCGAGTGCAAAAAGCATGTAATTCGGCACTTTCCCCATACAATTCCGTATATAGCGAGTGAGAGAGGGAGGGAGGAGGTGGGATTCGTGTCAGTAGGTTCGCCGCGGTGGTCTGGAGCAGTCATACGCTCGCTACTCTCCTGCCACCACTTGTCTCTCTCTCTCAGCAACATTACGTGCTGAAATTGCCACACGACCTATGTCGAGCGCCGCCAGATAGTCCAGATTTATTATACTCGACTTATGTTGCGCCCCGACACTTAGGGGTTAAGCCAGCACACTGTAAATCGATAAGAACGTCAGAACTGGAGCCTCTCTGCGAGAACTCCAGTCCCTTGTTCCCTGATTTGTTTTGTTCAGAGGCTATCATCCCTATTGGTTATTAAGCCAGCACACTGTAAGTCAAGTAGAACGTCAGGACTGGAGCCTCTCTGCGAGAACTCCAGTCCCTTGTTCCCTGAGCTATAGTCTATTCGGTGTAAGTAGGCGAGAAAACATGACCTCTAACCTCTGTAACTACTAAATGACTAGAGTAATCGAGCAAATATTTCTACCATTTGGAAAGAGTCAGTCAAGGAATGGATGTGGAAATTTACAGCCTATTTGCTCTAGTCCTGTTTGAGCTACAAAGGATAGCGCTCATGCTTTCTCGCCTACTTACAGCGAATAGACTATAGTGCGTGTACCCATGTGTTTATATATGACTGTGCTCAGAATGGTACACACATAAGAGCAGTAACCCGTCAACGTACCATCACCTCCACCACCGGGGCTATATAGAGGATTGGGTGGATCTGTGTTTGACTGCAGGCGATGGTGTGTGTGTGTGTGTGTGTGAGAGAGAGAGAGAGAGAGAGAGAGAGAGAGAGAGAGAGAGAGAGAGAGAGAGAGGGGGGGGGGGAAGGGGGACGTATGTTGGTGTTTAAAGGGGGAGATGGTGCTAAATGAGGGGGAGGAGTTTTTAGATGGAAAGAGAAGAGGGGTAGATATATAAAGGAAAGAAAAGGAATTTACAGAAAACAAAGAGAGAGTTACAAGGAATAGTTAGTATCTAAGAGACCTTGCGGTCCATTCCGAGGATATACTCGAAGTGGAAGGAGAGATACTGTTTAGTACATTACACTCATTACACAGTGTGCACAATACTATCTACTCTCTTCTTGAACTGCTCTATTGAAGAACTGTTTACAACTTCGGAGGGAAGTTTATTCCAGGAAGAACAGATCTTATATGTGATAAAGTGTACACAAATACGAGTGCTGAACCTTTACGATTCTAATTTCCAGAGCGAGAGAGAGAGAGAGAATACAAAGGAGTATGAAGAAAAACAAGCAACAACATACATATTGATCCTTACGAGGCTGCTTGTAGCTAAACTACCGATCCTATGTGAAAACAGGAAAGGATAGCACAGTATAAAGGGGTTGAGAGCAAAATATGTATCCAGCCGATTGTTAAATGTTTGAACAGTATTACAATCAATGACATTACTAGGTAGTCCATTCAGAGAGAGAGAGAGGAGAGAGAGAGAGAGAGAGAGAGAGAGAGAGAGAGAGAGAGAGAGAGAGAGAGAGAGACTATTGGGGGAACTAATGGAGGGTGATAAATACAAAACAATCAACCATCGTTAAGGAATCAATCAACCGCCCATTCCAGGTCTCATCCATCTCTCTCTCTCTCTCTCATTTATGTAACGTTACTCTCTCAATATACTTGATCCCAACTAAGTGTTATATTATACACATCATTGTATCGATATCAAATACTTAGAATATGTTTCTTTACTGATATTACTGTATATTGACTCTCACTCTCTCACATACACACACTATCTCTCTCTCTCTCTTACTTTTGTAAGTATTAGGTCGGTACCATCTTGTTTAGATCGTAAGGTCATTTTGGTTAGTGTATCTGTAAATCTATGCGAGTTGAAGCATAATTCTAGTACAGTATACCATGGCCCGTTGGGGGGGGGGGGGAGCTCCCCCTTAACAAATCCTGTATCCCAGGCAATCGGTTATTGTCATATATAGCTTATTTTTGCCTGTCTATCATATTTAACCTCACATGTTCCTTGATAATCATAGGCCTCCCCACTAGTGGGTCTGTTTTTGTGTATCGTTGCAAAACGGGTAAATACTTATTTCTGCTCCATATCATTATAATACAACACTACCTTCTTCTTCTTCTTGTTTGATGGGGTCACTGCGAGGAAGCTAGCCTTCAGACCCGTCAGTGCGCCTGGTAACCAGCATTCCACCATTAGAGAAAGTTTGAATATGTGAGATAAGGACAGTTAGAATATGACAGTAAAAATAGTTTGAAAAAATGCTTAAGGTGAATATCTACTACAAGTACAGTTCCGGACAGATCAAACAGCAACACCCCGCTGTGTGATGTGGGGCTCTGCGGATTTGGTAACACTGGCAGGAGGTGGGAGGGATGTGGGTGGATGATGAGGGGAGGGATGTGGGGGGTTTAGGGGGGAGTGTGGGAGGGTGAAGAGGCAGTAATCATGGTATGGCTGGTGGGAGGGGGCAAACAAGTGACGGGGTAGGGGAGAACAGAGTGACAAGCAAATTTTCCTATAGAACAAGCTACTCCCACAGGATTTTAAATTACACACACCTACAATATCACTGTATGCTACATTTAACAAATTTAACAGTCTGCTCTCCCCTACCCTGTCACTTGTTTGCCCCCTCCCACCAGCCACACCATGATTGCTGCCTCTTCACCCTCCCAATTCCCTCCTAAACCCCCCACATACCTCCCCTCATCACCCACCCACCCACATCCCTCCCACCTCCTGCCAGTGTTACCAAATCCGCAGAGCCCCTCACCACATAGCGGGTGGACGAGGTGTTGCTGTTTCATCTGTCCGGGACTGTACCTATTCCTCTCCCCCTCCCTCCCCTCTACCCTCCCTCTCCCCTTTCTCTCTCCTAATCCATGCTTCTTTCAGGAATGTATTCAGTATCATCATTCTTTCCTTCACTCTTCCTTCTTCTAGTCCTTCCAGCCCACATAACCATGCCATTCTTCTGTCCTCCCTGGTTTGCACTTCCTCCCACACATCTCCTCATCCTCGTTTCTAGCCCCTCCCGCTCTCTCTTGTATGCTTCACATTCTGTTATTACATGCTCCACTGTCTCTTCCACCCTCTCTCCTCCTACCCAGCAGTTCCTACATTCCTTTGCACCTCCGTTCCACCTCCATGTTCTCGTTATATCAGAAGGTATAAACAGGTATAAACAAAACAAATGCTTGTTGAACCCGCTGTTGGTGCTAACAGTTAGGTTTCCCCATTTTAATCAAAAATTTAATGATATAACACTTGGCGATAATTTAACATAAAAATACCTTTGTTTAAATGTACAGCTTGCATAACATGTATGCAAAATATATATTAATTTACTTTACTGCACAGCACAAAGTGAATTATTGAGGTGGCGTTTTTTCGGCAATCACTCTCTCCCTCCCTCTCTCCACCCACAAAATGTATCCATCCTGTTCAGCTAGGGAAAAGCTGAAAAGGGAAACCAAATAAAGACAAATACAAACAAGAATATAACAAAGAGGGTGACAAGGGAAAACAAAGTTAATTTGAAATTAAAGGAAGAATCTGTTAACCTCTTAAGTGCGCATGGGGGTAATTGGAAACGTCCCCCTGTGCTGACGTATTTGAGGTGTTTCCGTCACTAAAATATTAATTGTACTATTAATGGCATTAATACTTATCCATATGCGCCTATTATGGGTTGATTATAAAGGTATTAACCTGAAACAACAATAAAACGAGTGAAAACAGCTTTTGGATGGTCAAAATCGGAGATATAGCCCGCGAGTTGTATAATGTATGGGTGAGGCAAGCTGCTTTCCCGCCAATTTCCCCCAAGGTCACTGAGACACAGTCGATCGATACTCTCTCTCTCTCTCTTGCACTCGCTTGCCATCAGTGATGATAACACCCTGCTTGCAACTCGCTAATGTTAGCACGAAAATATACCTCAGAATAAGGGAATAACAGGGAAAATAGGTGATAACTGAAGGAGAGGAGGAAAGTGGGGAAGGAGGGGAGGTAGAGGACTGAGATTTTGCATGGCCCAGGGGCCAATTTTTTTTTTTTTTTTTTTTTTTTTTTCGATGTCAAAAGTTGATTTTTGTTTTCACTCACTCTTAAGAGTCTCCCCGCAGTCCGCCGGGGAAACTCTTAAGAGTCTCCCGGCAGTTCCCGGGTTAAGGAAAAAAAAAAAAAAAAAATACAAATTATGACAAATCAAAGTAAACAAAGTAAAGAGAGAACAGAAGTAACAGGGAATAAAACAAAAATAACACCTTTGAACATCTATAATATATATAATTTGAAAGAGACTGGGCCTTCATGTAATATCCTTTCTTCATCTGTATTTTGACTACTGCTTTTTTACCATTACCCCTCTTCATTCCTTTGTTATTCTGTTTCATGTAATCATCATAATGCCTTCCTTCGCTGTGGTCTCTCTCGCTCTCTCTCTCTCTCTCTCTCTCTCTGAGCATTGGCAAATGCCCTTTATTGTAAACAAATATCAGATATTGCAAATAGGCTCCAAAAACAATAAATATGAATATTACGTGAACGGGAAGAAAGATTATAGCGTAACACAGGTAAAAGATCTAGGAGTGCTTATTAACCCCTTCAGACTCATATGACGCAGAGGTTGCCAGCTTAGCAATAAGAAATAGAGTTCTCTCACTCTTATAATTACCTCTCCAAAATTAGTTTTCTGCCCACAGCTAACTCAAAGACAACTGCAGAGGTTGAAGTAACTAAACTAAAGGTTTGTAAATACCCCTGATGGTAATAAAGGCTTTAAAGTATCCCTAATAGGCTCAAAATTGCGTCATATGTCGGAGAGGGTTAATGAAATATCTTCAAACCAATGCACGCCAGCAGCTAACAAAGCAAACAGAACATTATACTTCATCAGAAAAAATTTTCATTATCACAACAGAGACATAGTTATGCCATTATATAACAGTATAGCGAGACCGCATCTAGAGTATGCTGTGCAGTTCTGGTCTCCCTACCTCATAAAGGACATTGGAAAGTTGGATTATGTGCAGCGAAGAGCAACTAAATTGATCCCTTCTCTAAGAAATTAACCATATAATGAGAGAATAAGAGAACTCGATCTATTTTCACTTAAGAAATGGAGGATAAGAGGACAACTAATTGAGTGTTTTAAGATTCTAAAAGGATTCAGTAACATTAACCCTACTATATATGGTAGCCAAAGAGTTCTACAAGAGGAACCAAGTTAAAAATTAATGGGTAAGAAAGCAATCCTGGATACAACAAACAAATTCTTTACTCACAGTATAATTAGTGAGTGGAATATGCTCCCTGATAAAATAATAGATAGTGTCTCAATATATACATTTAAACAAAATTCTCATACCACAGAGAAATTGGGATGGAGATGTGGTAGTAATGAACACTGCATCGAGTTGAAGAGTGCTAACGGAGAAAAAAAAACATTAGACTGGCACCATATGGAGAGAGAGAGAGAGAGAGAGAGAGAGAGAGAGAGAGAGAGAGCTTACTTAATCTACATCGTTGACATGACAGCACCCTGGGAAAAAAAGAAACAAACTTGGGCATGTTTGGGTTTTTATCTGATTTCTTCATCTCCTCTAGCTCCTCTGATTTATATTGGGGTAATGGGGGGGGGGGGCCCCCCCATTACCCCAATATAAATCATGTCTCCTGCTTTGATCGAGGACTGAATATGATCGAAATAATTATATCCTATATGCATGTAATGTCATGACAAGCAAGTTTATTGCTTTTCGTTAACACAAATCTTATGGCAAATCTTATGGCTAGATCATATGAGCCATAAAGACCCTTACAAATCTTGATAGGGACCATTATTATATTTTGTTTTTGTTTAGTAATTCTACTTAATAAAATTAGATGATTTCGTTAAACATATGTATGCTTTTGAATGGGCTCGATATATATACAGTACAGTATATATATCTATGCCTCCTCTCGAGCCATTATTCCCACGACTGGAACAAAGTCCCCATCTGTGGAAGCGGCTAGCCTATTACCAACTTATGGATTTTGTAAAACATCCGCCTTTCGTCTTTCATTGTATCTTATAGTACAAATAATGTATAGTATAGTATGACAAGACAGGCTAAGTTAGGTTACATTATTCCGCGTTTGCTTTAAACAAAAAATCTTCATCCCACTATGTTGATGGCTGTGGCAAGCATCTTGTATTTTTGTATTATTTTCTTTTGTTTACAAGCAGCCTAGTAAGAAGTTAAGAACCATCAGGTCGGTTGTTGCTTGCCTTCCTATACAACTGACGATGTATAGGGTCCGTTCCATACATATGTACAAACATATACAAGGAAGAGAGGCGACCCCCCCCCCCCAAAAAAAAAAAAAAAAAAAAAAAAGACACACACACTTTGGGTGTAGTAAAGTAGTGATGAATTTAATATTAGTAAGAGCGAGTATTACCGGGGCTTGACTCAACCTGCGTGGGTGGGTAGGAGGTAGCAAACACGAGCAAAGGAATGGAAGAAGTCTACCAAACCGACTGAAATACTATACTGGTGATATTCCGTGGTGGAGCTTATATTGTGCATAGATCTAAATATTCTGTAAATTATACTTAATAAATCAAGTAACAGATAAAGAAACACACGACTGTATTTTTTTGTTTCAGTATCTATTCCTCTCCGTTATTAATATCTTAATAACCGGATAACCCCATCACATTACTAGGATATCCATTTCAACATAAAGGCAGCCACCATCTCTTCACGGTCGGATGGTTTTAGTGGGATGGCTTTGTGATAATCCTTCGTATTCTTGTGTGTGTAGTAGACTATTGTGGGGTCTGTCAAGTTATCCTGGGGCGGTGAGTCCCTTTGTTGGGTTGAATAGCCTGATTAAGTGAAACAGTGGGAGGTCTGTCTGTCTGGGTTTCCTCTGTTTGCCAGGACATATTGTTTATGTTGATCACGCTATGGTTACTCTCTCTCTCTCTCTCTCCACACACAATCTGTTTGAATATATTCAAAAATAGTTTCAAATGTGAAATACTGATGGTATACCAAGTAAGTATTCATTATTGTGAATGTAGTAACCCCTTCTGTGCCTGTGACTTCTCTTTTATTTTATTCTAGCTGTATGTAGACGATTGTGTGCAGTTTAAGAAGGATCTGTGGTAGTAAAAAGGGTTAAGTGAGATAGTTCGAAGCCTGTTAATTGTGCAAGAGACACGAGAAAGGAAAAAGAGGTGACAGAAGAACATATAACAGTTCGCCCACATACACAAATCAAGCACACAAGCATTCAGAAGCACCAATCACTTATAAACCCCCGAAATCAATGGCTTCACCTCAGATTTTAATAACAAACGCTTGTATTTGGTTAATTGAGGGATTGATTGACAGAGTAACTGGCGAAATGGTTTGGTGACGAAACGATCACGAATTCCCCTTCCATCTTTCCCTCTCCCTCGCTGTCTACATCATTCTTTCTCACACAACTACTATACATATCTACTATACATATTCTCATATTCTCAATCTCTCCTCGTTATATAAGGAAGAATTAGTAGAAATCTACAATTGTGAATAATGCGGGTTTTTAAACAATTAAGCAATGCCTTATGATTACAGAAACACCATTAAGTACCAGTTAATGATATAGTATATTTAATGGTTAAAGTAATACAACTTAAAATAATTATATTATTCATAACGTAGTGAAAACGATAAAAGTGAAGTTAAATTTGTATAAATACACTGAAGCATTCCTGATATTATTTTGTTCTCTCCACCAACCAACTTTACTCCTAAACTCGATTAATGAAATTAACAAACACATGTGGCAGTTAATCTCTCATCTATCTCCATTTAATTACCATAGGTTGGTTCGATTTTGTTCATCAATGAGAGAGAGTTCAGTTCAGTTGCAGTTCGGGAAGTACAGCACCTTATTAACGGCACTTCCCAGAGAGTATATCTTGATATTTTCTGTGACGTTCCACCTTTTCACTTACTTTTCTTATTTTATATATATGTATTTGTAGTTCTTATATTTTTCTTCTTAGAGTCTCAGTTCATATCCTTCCTTTTATTTTCTCGAATCATCCACAACCTGTAGACGATCTCCTTGGCTCTCTCCCTGTTTTCTTCTTTAAATAATACATTTATTATGTTCCTTCCAACAACCAACTATACTCCTAAAATCGATTAATGAAATTTACAAACACATGTGGCAGTCCGTGGATTCGAACCCAGGACGCTCACACCGAAAATCAACACCTTATGCATCGCACCACGAAGACAGTTAAAGGTTGGTGGACACTGCCTACGATTTATTATGCAACTTCGAATCCTGCATATCAATCTAAGCATGTACACACATCCCTACTGCAACTCACGTACTCTATGCATATGTGAATGGAAAGAGCAATTAATGGGGCCTTAACCACTAGGGAAGTCCTCTCGATAAATTACCCCTGAACCAATAATTATCAATTATTATGTTCCTTCCAACAACCAACTATACTCCTAAAATCGATTAATGAAATTTACAAACACATGTGGCAGTCCGTGGATTCGAACCCAGGATGCTCACACCGAAAATCAACACCTTATGCATCGCACCACGAAGACAGTTAAAGGTTGGTGGACACTGCCTACGATTTATTATGCAACTTCGAATCCTGCATATCAATCTAAGCATGTACATTTCCGAGAGAGAGAGAGAGAGAGAGAGAGAGAGAGAGAGAGAGAGAGAGAGAGAGAGAGAGAGAGATTAAGCTGGCGTCACGCGAGCGTATTTTCCGGCAATGTTCGATGGGCGAGTTTTTTTCTCGTACGATGTTGAGGCTCTTTCTCATTGGGATCGGAAACTACTGTAGATCGAAGGTAGATTATGTCAGGTAGTTTAATTATTATGAACCTTGCATTTTGAAACTTTCAGACTACAATTGCCCACAAACATTGACGGAATAATTGCTCTGTGACACTGTCTATTGACAGAATCCTACCTATTCCCAGTAAGAAGTATCCATCTATTATCGGACGCCGTGATCAAGGGACTGGAATTCTCGAAAAAAAGGCTCCAGTCTTGACGCTACTTGACTTTCAGTGTGCTGGCTTAAGGGGAGGAAGACCGTTTTTCTGGACCCTCTTCTCACTAATGTTTAGCCCCACTAGTTTTGAGATTATAAGACGTTCGGTCCATTTGTTTGGCGATTTTAACACCTTTCGCCCCATTTTGTTGTCAATTTTAAGACCTTTTGTGCCATTTAGGTGTCGATTATTTCCTGGCGAGCGATAGCGAGTCTGCAATTTTAAGAGGAATCGGCCTTTGGCCGGGACATTTTTCTACCGAAAAATGTACAAATTTATCTTGAAAATGGGTCTAGGCCGCCTAGACCCCTCTTCAAGATAAAGAGTCTAGGGGGTGTTTTTCTAAGCTTGATGGAGGTCTAGGGAGGAAACTAAAAAAATATGTGAATTCATGAATTAAAAGACCAAACAAACGGTCAGCCTCCCCTTAATAATAAAGAAGGTTTGCCAGGGGCCCCAATCCCAGATGGATCGGCCACGAATGAATCGCCTCCATATCCCCATATTATCCGGCAGTCGGTGTCCCTCCTCCACCCAACACCACTGTAGATGTACAGTCGAGGTTAATAAGTGTTGTCAGATATTTCACAAAGTTACGGACACTGACCAATACTCTGAGGGATAAACACTTTTCCCAGTAACTATAAAAATACCAATACATTTTTTTGAGCGAAAATCACTGGAATCTATGACAACACTTAATACCCACGATTGTACAGGCACTCATAATAATTCGTGGACCTCACCTATTTCTAATTATGTAAATCGATCTCTGTAAACTAATTTGTGCCAATAATTGTCTATACATCAACTACAAAACTAATATAAACAATCTATTGAAAAGCAAATGCCATACCAAAATCGATCCCGGTAGCCTACTTTTAATTTCATGATGACAAACAGGGGGTCTACGAATTTGTAGGCTATAAGTGACTGTACTATTGGTTTAGAAAAATTAAAATTGACGAAAATAAAGACAAATTTGACATATCTGACCACAACTTGGTTGAGATATACTTGCAACAAACTAAATCCAAAGAAAATTTCAATAAGGGATCCTGGCAAGAAACAAATTATTACAAAGTAGATGAAGATTCTCTAATGAGTTTTATAGAGGAAATCGAAAAGGAGTGTAAGGAAAACAGGATAAATAAAATGGAAGAATTTGAAAATATGATGAAAAAGAAAGCAGATGAAGTACTATTGAAAGTATATAGAAGGAAGACAGGAAACAAATCAGGAAAAAAGGAACCACCTTGGATAAGCAGTGAAATTAGAAAAGAGATAAACATAAGAAAGGGGATAAACAGGAAACGAAGAAATACTCAAGATGAAGGTGAAAAACAAAGTCTTTGGAACAAATACATAGAACAAAAACAGAAAACGCAGAAACTGATCAAAGAAGCTATAACAGAACATGAGAGGAAGGTGACAAAGGAAATAAAAGAAAGTACAGATAGAAATAGAAAATTATGGGACAATATAAACAAGTTGAAGGGGAAAGAAGAGCAGAAAGAGGATGACCTACTTATATATGATGCAGAAGGAAAACAATTATCAAGTGAAGCAGCAGCCGAAGATTTGGAGACATTTTGGAAAGGAATTTATCAAAAGTATCCAAATACAGTACAAGAGGAGTGGAATGAAAATGAGAGACACAAATATGTAGTGATAAGAAAGAGCAAACACAAAAGAGTACTGGCACAGAACTAGAACAAGAACTTAACTTCCCAAACGAACTAATTGAACAAATGGACATGACTATGAATATTTTTAGAAACATACAACCAATGCAAGCTCCACAGATAACGGAAAAAGAAGTGGAAGAAACTTTGAAGAAGCTAAAGAACAAGAAAACAGCAGGGCCATACGGAATTACACCAGAATGTTTCAAATCAATAACAAAAAGCAAAACATGTCTACATTTTTTAACAGAATGTCTAAATAATATTTTATCTGAAGGAAAAGTTCCAGGGACATGGAAAAACTCGAGAATAAAAATTATACCAAAAACAAATAAACCAACCGTAAATAATCTTCGTCCCATTTCCCTAACAAATGTAGCATACAAAATATTTATGTCAATAATAAAAAAACAAAATAGAAAAACAAATCAAAGAAAACCATCTAGACAGCGAAATGCAAACAGGCTTCACCCAAGGAAGAAGGATAGAGGATAACCTGCTAATCTTAAAGTACTGTGTAGAGTCGAGTTATAAAGAAAAAATCCCATTAATTATAGCGGCAATAGACTTCCAAAAAGCCTATGACTCTATACAAAGAGAAAAAATCATAGAAACATTAAAATCACTACGAACACATGAGAATATAATAGACAAAATAGAAGAAATATATGTTGGGGACAAGACAACAATAAAATTAAGTAAAAATATACAAAATTAAATAGAAGTAACAAGCGGAATAAGACAAGGATGTACAGCGTCAACTACCTTATTTAAACTTGTTACATTCAAAATAATTCAACAATTAGAAAGTACAGGCCTAGGTTTCAGAAATGAGAAAATTAGATTTAATACTCCTTTCTTTGCTGATTGATGGCTTGCAATTCTCCCAATCCCTGACAGAGGCAAAGGCAAATATCAGAAACCTTATAAAAACAGGAAAAGAGTGTGGCCTGGAAATAAATAAGTTGAAAATTAATTTTATGATATTCAATATGAAAGAACAACCAAGCAGCATCGAGGATATAGACGTAGTAGAATCAATCAAATATTTGGGAGTAACAATCACAAATAAAAGAGACTGCTATAAAGTACACAAAGAAAAGATGATAAATAAAGCACAAAGGTTAGCAAATCTCACACACTCAGTAACAGCAAGGAGTTGTAATAAGATGTTAATTGGGAAAACATTCTGGAAAAGTTTAGCTCTACCTGGAATCCTATATGCAGCTAGTGTTCTGGAGTACAACAAAGAAGAAAGAAAACAACTACAACGAATAGAAAATTCTGTTTATAGGATGATATTGGGAGGATCTAAAGGAACCCCAATTAGCTGTCTTCGAGGAGAAGTAGGAGCATCCCTGTTAGAATCAAAACTAATGAGATCAAGACTACAATACTTACAAGGCATAATGAACGGTGATGGAAATAGAATGCTATATGAAATAATTGAAGAAGAATTAGAGGAGAATAAAAATAAATGGGTAAAAAAATGCAATAGGTGTCTAAAGGAGCTTAACATAAATAACATAAATAGAACAAAACTGAGCAGGATGACAAAGACAGAACTGTGTAAGAAGATCTATGAATGGGATACACAAATGTGGCAAAAAGACATGGAATAAAAAACCAGTCTAAACATTTACAAGAAAATAAAAAAAGAAATTGGGGGAGAAGATGAAGTATATGACAACACAGCAGCCTCAGTCACATTTTTTAAATGCAGATCAAACACCCTAAACCTAGAAGACCGAAAATGATTTAAGAAAGAAAATACAAAATGCAGACTGTGTGAAAAAGATACAGAAAACTTAGAACATTTTATCCTGGAATGTGAAGAATATAATGAAATTAGGACAAACATAACAAGATTACACAGACCATATATCGAAGACACTGACAAACTTATAAGAGAGTTACTATTCAAGAAAGAAGGAAACAAAGAGATAAAACAATACTTAATAGATGTTGGAAAAGGAGAGAAAATAGGATAAAAGAACTTGACGAAAGAACAGAAAATTAAGAACACAGGAAAAATTAGGAGAGCTAAAGTGTCTTAAAAATTTATAAAAAATTTATAAAAAATGTAAAAGAAAGTAAGAAAAGTGTAACAAGAAAAGTTTTAATACTAGGAAAAAAGAAAAAGAAAAAACAAAAAGTGACAATATATTTTGGAAAACATGTAAATTTATAGAAAATAGGACCCCAGTAAGAAGATGAAGAAATAATACATCTACAGTGAAGAAAGAAAACTGGGGAAGGTGTAAGAAGACCAACGAGGGGCCGATACTTAAGGCTATCCCTCAACATCATCATCATCATTGGTTTAGCTAGTTAGTTAAAATAAGACTTCAAAGGCTATCAACCCTTCTGGATTATTAAGCCAGCACACTGTAAGTCAAGATTAGCGTCAGGACTGGAGCCCCTTGTCGAGAACTCCAATCCCTTGTATTGTTGCATTACCCTATAGTCCGTTCATTCTAGGCTGGGCAGAAATTGTAACCCCTAACCTCTCATAACTAAAAAAAGGACTAGAGTAATCAAGTTAATATTTCTACCAAATAGGAAGACTTGGCTAGGGAATACGTGTATAGATTGACAGCTCATTTGCTCTTGCCCATTTTGAGTTACAGAGGTTATAGGTTACAATTTCTGCCCAGCCTAAAATGAACAGACTATAGTCTGTTCTATATATCAACACGGCATGAATACTTTGATATATCCAGCCTATGCTAAATTACCAAAATTATCATGTATATACTCAGCGTATGAGCGAGAGTATAAATGATGCCATTACATTTATTAAACTTACTTTTACAAAATGTTAACAATTGATAAGACAAAGTACTGGTTCATCGGAGGAAAATGAATATATCAAAGTACTGCATAGGTCAAGTGATTTGTTTGTTAAGCCTACGAAATATTTTCTAAAATTCTGATAGCCTATAAAGTATACGTATATATATACAGTATATATATACCGTATATAGGGATGCTGATTTATCTTCATTCCATTCCATTTAAAATGTAGTTCACAATTTTTGTTTAAGAGGTAGTTACACAATACTTTTACCCACTCGCCTCGAAATAGAGTTATCTATATCAATGAGACCAAGATCCATCTCTGTTTCTCTGTTGATCAGATCAGATCAGATGATGGTCGAGGGAATATATAATTTCGCTGCAGTTTCCCTCTTGTATGGGAAGAGTTTCTCTTGCCCATATGTTTCCTGGTTGCTTGGAGGTTCTTGGTGTTCTGGAGTCTCTCATAAGTTGTGGTAGATTTTTTCTCCTTAGTTTGTTATACGGTTCTTCTCACTTGTAGGCCTACACTGGGTTGTTGTACAGTTGTGTTTGTCGTTTTAAGTTGTTGATTTCCTTCTTTTTCTTGGTGCGCTGCCTTCAAATTTTACAGATGGGTTCTTTCGCAACCTCTATACTCTCTTTATTTAATAGTAAATCACCAATGATGTCACTAGTTAAAATAGGACTTCAGAGGCTATCAACCCTAATGGATTATTAAGCCAGCACACTGTAAGTCAAGAATCGCGACAGGACCGGAGCCTCTCTGCGAAAACTCCAGGCCCTGTGATGATGTCACCTTCTTCTTAATCTTATTTATATTATTCTACTACTGGAGCCTCGACATCACAGGAGGGCTCCTTGCCTCGGTACCGGCATCTCCAGGGAAAGCTTGAGACTAGATTTAGATATAGTTGGGAAATTTAAAGTCATAGACAGGACAGTTAAAGTAAGTTGTGGAAGAAAACGCTTAACCCCTTCCGTACCGATGACGTTCTTTTAACTTTATTCTGGCTACTACTAGACGATTTTAGTCAGTTAAAAAAGAGCCTCCAGCAAGTAACATGCTTCGAACTATCTCACTTAACCCTTTTTACTACCTCAGATATTTCTTAAACTGCACAAAATCGACTAAATATAGCAAGAAGAATATCTAAAGAACGTCGCCGGTACTAAACGGGTTAAGTAGAATACGTGTAGGCCTACCTATTCTATACTGTACCCTCCTAATAAACTCCTCAGTTCAGTTGAAAGTCGGGGAAGTATTAATGCCTTTCCATCGGCACTTCCCCAGGCAGTTATATGTTATATTATATTTATTGTGTCTTTGTGTCGTGCTCTTTTTCTTTATGTATCTGTCTGCTTGGTTAATCTCTTTCCTCTTTCTGTCTCTTGCTCTCCACTTCTTATATATGTTTTCTTTTCCTTCTCCACCTTTCCTCTATTTTTCGCTCTTCTTCCTATCCACCTTCTCCACTTGAACCACTTCTCGTCTACCATCAGTCTGTGTCTACTCCTTGATTGTTGTCACTAGCTCCCGTCTTTGTATCCGCTGTTCTCTCAATATTCTCTCTCTCTCTCTCTCTCTCCATTACCTTATTAAGATAAAGAGGGAAGCAGGTACGTTAAAATACAATGCCTGGGTTCATACTGCTGTTCGTTTTCCCCCTACAACTACCATATTAATAACGAAAATAAAGGCAATAATAAAAATAACAATACTACAAAATAATAAGACCAATATTCGCCCCATATAGTTCTCAGAAGCACTTATTATTCCTGAGGAATTGCCACTATTGTTCGGATCACGTTCAGAAATGTCATTAAAGAGTAGCAATACCATGTTTTCACTAAATGCAGCTTTTAACATTGAAACTTCAACAGTAGAAGCATTGACACTCAATCACATAACACCTATCATATCACACAGCAGCTTTGCCTCTTTCTCCAATACACCTTCTGCTCTCTCAACACTCTTCGAAAAGTAGATAAGAGGTACCGTTGTAAAGGCTTTCTTACCTGGTATTCTTATCCCTCAATACTTTCACCTGACACACACACACACACAAAAGGGACTGGAGTTCTCGAAATGGGGTTCCAGTCTTGACGTTATTCTTGATTTAACGTGTGCTGGCTTGATAATCCAATAGGGTTGATAGCCTCTGAAGTCCTATTTTAACACACACACACACACACACATATACACACACACACACAAACACACACACAAACACACGCAGAAACGCAACATTAGAGTACGGTAAATTTAAATTATGGTGTCTGTAATGACAAGGTGTCCGGTGACTATAACTTACTGACCAGCCAGTAACTCTCAACACCCACGGTATAGTAACTTACAAACCTGACACGCCCACTAACACACACACACACACACACACACACATATACACACATACATACACACATATACACACACACAACCACACACACACACCTTGAAACACATATAAATATGTCATGCTCGTCTGCAGCCACAAATTTAAAGGGTGGGGGATTGTAGTGAGAGGAAAATAATGAATAACAGAACAAATAATCACTCACTCTCTCTCTCTCTCTCTCTCTCCAACACACACGATTATTTCACTTTATGAACTCATCAACCGTACACAATCTTTATCCGCCCTCTCCTGCACAACCCCATATTTCATACAGCCAGTTAGGATCCTTCTATGGGCACATGAACATACTACTATCATTATCCATGGTAATTTCTTCCAATAACTGCTTACCTATAGCATAATCACCCTAATTAACTCCATATCAGTGAAAACCCCCATCAACGCAAATCTGTCAATATCTGTTTCACTCTAGTACACAGGGAAAACAAGTAACAACATATGTATTGATCCTTACGAGGCTGCTTGTAACTAGACTACCGATCCCATGTGAAAACAGGAAAGGATATCACAGTATAAAGTGATGCTATTCGTTTGTAAACGCATTTATTCGGGGGTTAAGAGCGATATATTAATATAGTCCATTTTTGAAAGTTTGAGCAGAACTACTGTACACTCAATGACATTAGGTAGTCCATTCCATAAGTGTACCACTGAAAAAGCTTGCACCCCCTAGCCTTGTCAGATCTAACGTATCCTAATCTACCTTAGGCACACCTAAAGCTCGGTTCACACATACACAAATTAACGTCCCGTCCGTCCCCGACCCCTTAATTCACCGTGCTTACGCGACGTCCTTTTTGTGCATGCATAAGATGGTCCGTGTGGGTCGGGGCAACTGCCAGAAAACGTGTTATGTCGGGGACACCTCCGGGACACACACGGAGACACACGGAAGCAGTCGTCGTCTAGACGTAGCCTGGCTGCGTCTACACGACGACTGCTTCCGTGTGTGTCCGTGTGTGTCCCGTGGGTGTCCGGGCAAAAAAACTTTGGAACGGTCCTAGTGGCCATCGTGGCCACATGGGGCCTCCAGATTGATGCCGTCCTGTCTATTTTCTTGGTCGGGGACGGACGTGACGTTAATTCGTGCATGTGTAAACCGAGCTTAATCTAGCATTGTCTAAAGCTTGGTTCACACATGCACGAATTAACGTCACATCCGTCCCCGACCAAGAAAATAGGCAGGACGGCATAAATCTGGAGGCCCCATGTGGCCACGATGGCCACTAGGGCCGTTCCAACGTTTTCTTGCCGCCGTTCTCATCTCGTTAATCGTCGTCTAAACGCCGTCAGTCGTCGTCTAGACGCCGTCAGTCGTCGTCTAGACGCCGCCAGGCTGCGTTTAGACGACGACTGCTCCCGTGTGTGTTCTGTGGGTGTCCCCCACATAACACGTTTTCTGGCAGTTGCCCCGACCCACACGGACCATTTTATGCTGCACAAAAAGGACGCCGCCTAGGCACGGCGAATTAAGGGGTCGGGAACGGACGGGACATTAATTCGTGCATGTGTAAACTGAGCTTAAGTGAACACACTAACGTATCCTGCTATAAAGCTCGGTTCACACATGCACGAATTAACGTCACGTCCGTCCCCGACCCCTTAATTCGCCGTGCCTCGGCGGCGTCCTTTTTGTGCATGCATAAAAAGGTCCGTGTGGGTCGGGGACACCCACGGAACACACACAGACACACCCCGAAGCAGTCATCGTCTAAACGCAGCCTGGCGGCGTCTAGACGACGACTGCTTCCGTGTGTGTCAGTGTGTGTTCCATGGGTGTCCCGGCAAAAAATATTTGGAACGGCCCTAGTGGCCACGAACGTGGCCACATGGGGCCTCCAGATTGATGCCGTCCTGCCTATTTTCTTGGTCGGGGACGGACGTGACGTTAATTCGTGCATGTGTGAACCGAGCTTTACCCAATCTAGCCCGACTTAAGCTAATCCGCAGTTGACACAGAAAAGGGAATGACTGAAACTAGAATTGCCGCCACAGCACCCCCGTTGACAATATCAGTACTGCGTGTCACCAGAAGGTACCAAGGATCTATATCAAACTGTGTAAGTGGAGAGTGCCGAGGTAGTGTATCGCATCTCTGTATATTATCGAAATATATATCTTGGTAGCATGTCCTGCCTCTAAATTCCCTTCTGGTTGTATGTCATTACCAACTTTATATCCCCTCGCCTTTTGATATATGCTACGCTGAATTTTTAGCTTTGTAGTTGGGTGTGCTTCTTCGAAATGTCTTTTTGTTACGACCTGCATGCACATTGTATATATTTAATGGTGCAAATAATGAAGGAGACAAAAATATTGCGAGGTATGTCTAATTCAATATTCTCGTACTGTTCACTAAACCCTTTCATTATGGGTGACTTTATTGTTTTATTCTGGTTATCATAAGACGATTTTGTTCAATTTAGGAATGAGCGATGATAGTCAATAGGCTAATTGAGAAATACTATAAGCTACCTTTTTTAACTACACGTCCTTCCTAAGATGATTACAACTGTCTAATATTAGCCACTCACACTAAATTGAAGCCATCGTATTGGAGGGGTCATACTGTTCATACATGCGTACAAGATTCATACAGAAAAGAGACAAACCATCAAATAACTCGACTTACTGATATTATGTTATATAAATACCATGCATAAACATACATATATTATGTTATATAAATACCATGCATAAACATACATATACAGTATAGGATATTATGTTATATAAACATACATATACAGTATAGGATATTATGTTATATAAACATACATATACAGTATAGGATATTATGTTATATAAATACCATGCATAAACATACATATACAGTATAGGATATTATGTTATATAAATACCATGCATAAACATACATATACAGTATAGAATATTATGTTATATAAATACCATGCATAAACATACATATACAGTATAGGATATTATGTTATATAAATACCATGCATAAACATACATATACAGTATAGGATATTATGTTATATAAATACCATGCATAAACATACATATACAGTATAGGATATTATGTTATATAAATACCATGCATAAACATACATATACAGTATAGGATATTATGTTATATAAACATACATATACAGTATAGGATACCCTATTCAGTACCGGTGACGTCCTTTTCGTCATATTCTGGCAACTAGTAGACGATTTTAGTCAGATTAGGAATTAGGATTTGTGGTAGCTAAAATAATTAAATGAAATAGTATGTAGGCTTTTAATGGTCACAGGTCTTTCCTAAGCTGAATTGAATACAATTTAATAGTTGCCAGAATATTATGAAAAGAACGTCACCGGGACTGAATGTGATATATACATATACAGTACATTGATATGAACATAAACCACCCTCGCGCTAGACACCGGGACTGAATGTGATATATACATATACAGTACATTGATATGAACATAAACCACCCTCGCGCTAGACACCGGGACTGAATGTGATATATACATATACAGTACATTGATATGAACATAAACCACCCTCGCGCTAGACACCGGGACTGAATGTGATATATACATATACAGTACATTGATATGAACATAAACCACACTCGCGCTAGACACCGGGACTGAATGTGATATATACATATACAGTACATTGATATGAACATAAACCACCCTCGCGCTAGACACCGGGACTGAATGTGATATATACATATACAGTACATTGATATGAACATAAACCACCCTCGCGCTAGACACCGGGACTGAATGTGATATATACATATACAGTACATTGATATGAACATAAACCACCCTCGCGCTAGACCATAAACCACCCTCGCGCTAGACACCGGGACTGAATGTGATATATACATATACAGTACATTGATATGAACATAAACCACCCTCGCGCTAGACTGCACTGAAGCATAATACAACACTGCTACAAATCCTACTTTAATGTAATAATGTTTTTGTTGTACAACAATATTAATATATGAATATAACAAAAAATAACCAATAACAAGAACAGCCCTCCACCTTAAAACTCTTCTACTTTGCTCTCTCTGTCCTCACTAGACCTGTTGTTGCTTGATTTTCTTTGTACTCCTTCTCGAAATGTTTTAGTCTAGTCTAGTGGAGGTTCAGTCATCTGTAAGTGGCCAGGGTGAGAGCAGCTCCCTCCAAAATTTGTATAAGGTTCACTACCCTAGCTGGGTTACCGACCAAGGCTGACGAGTCCCATATATTTAATGAAATTTACGCTACACTAAACGTTTAACTTTCCTTCCCAACCTGTCAATCCCCCTCGCCTTTGCAACTATAATTTGTTTTCTCTCTCTCTCTCTCTCTCTCTCTCTCTCTCTCTCTCTCTCTCTCTCTCCCTCACTGACCATTACCATATTCCCCTCTGACCCTTCCCAAAGCATCGTTTGCATAGATAAATCCCTACACCCCGTTGTCTCCTTTCTGCCTCATTAGAGAGAGAGAGAGAGAGAGAGAGAGAGGGAGAGAGAGAGAGAGAGAGAGAGAGAGAGAGAATATGTTGGTACGATCATATTATACTCATGAAGTTGTATTACTACGAACGTGAATATAGAATGCAAACAACGAAGTTGAATGTAACACATATACAATACATACACAAATATGATGAAGATCAGTATCGGTGATAAATATAAAATTTACGGTTTTCTTAGTAGTATAAAAGTATGATAATTGTTTAAATTTTAACTTGTTACTTTTATCCTAAATGAAAATCATATCTATAAATGAATTCATGCAATCTTAAGAGGATATGACTGCTGTTTTGGCCTATTAATTAATTTATTCATTTATTAGTTTCCTCGCTAGACGTCCCTCAAACTTGAAAAACATCCCGTAGAACACCCCCCCCCCCCCCCCCCCCCACCCCTCAAGATAAATTTGTAAATTTTTTGATAGAAAAATGTCCCGGCCGAATGCCGGTTCCTCTTACAATTACAGGCTCGCTATCGCTCGCCAGGAAAACAAATTGACACCTAAATGGCACGATAGGTCTTAAATTGTATAACGAAATGGGACGAAAGGTCTTAAAATCGTCAAACAAATGGGCCGAACGTCTAAACATCTCAAAACTAATGGGACTAAACACGAGGGAGAAAGGGGACCAGAAAAACGACCGTCTCCCCTTAACACTGTTTATGGGTTAGTTATTCACAATTAATAGTGTCGGTGGTGTAATGGTTTAGTTGCTTATGTTCTGGGTGTGGTGTTCCGAGTTCGAATCCCGGGAGGATCATATGCTTTCATTCATTTATTCAGGTGCATTTGGGTTTGTAATGGAGGATTGATGTTAAGAACGGGGTGTTCCTTAATATGTCATTAACCCATTCAGTACCGGTACCGCCCTTTTTACTTTATTCTGGCTACTATTAAACGATTTCATTCAGTTTTAAAAGAGCCTACAACAATTAACAGGCTTGAAACTATCTCACTTAACCCTAATTACTACCACAGATCCTTCTTAAACTGCAAAAAATCGTCTAAACATAACTAGAATAAAAAAAAAAAAAAAAACGTCACCGGTATAGAAAGGATTGAAACTTATGCCTTGTTCTAATTCAGTTTTTGGGGTCCATGATATCTCACACAGTACTAACTAACTCAGTACCAGATTATGGGAGGGGCGCTGATATAGATAGTCTGTATTTTCTATCTATATATTTTTGTTTTACTTTCCTCCCTCGACCACTGCGTCCAAGCTTTGAAAAAATGCACCTCAATTCCCCCTTTCAAGATAAATTTGTACAATTTTCGGCCGAAACATATCCTGGCCGAAGGCCGTTTCATACAAAATTACAGGCTCGCTATCGCTCGCCGGGAAAAATCGACACCTAAATGGCACGAAAGGTTTTCATATTGACATATTACCATGGGAACAGGTAGGCTAATACCCTACTAATTACAGATGAGTTAGGAGGCAGGAAGACAGAACAGCTAAACACAATAATATTATAGAAGACGCACCTTCAGCCAAAGCAGACAGAAGGGAAAATTTAATGTGAGAATGAAATATGTAGAATTTAAAAAATATATGTGTGCAATACGAAACGTAGAAGTGAAGCATTAATTATACCATAATACATTTGGATGATAATTCTAACGAGATCATAAACATGCCAGTAATTAGGAGCTTGGAGGACAGTGAACGGACTCTTTATAACACACCTCATAATATGATCATTATTATCTATTAAGATTATATAGTACGTTAGGTATTGCTCGGATATATTAAAACATATTTCGGTAATAAACTACTAGACAAATATTAAGACAAATAAACCTCTAAACATACATGCCAAGTGTCAAAGTGCGAGTGTTATCTGAGTGACAGGTTAATACTGTACTCATTACTGGTGTTAATGGGCCTGGAAATGTTTGGAATACATTTGGTCTACAGTGATGTGTGGGGATACAGGTAGTCTACAGTAATCTACTTATAGATGACAAACATTGGCAGGTAAACATAACATTCAACCCTTAGAAAATACGATGACGCATTTTGTTTATGTTTTCTGGCTATTATTAGACGATTTTATTAAAATTAGAAAGGGTATATGGAAGTCAGAGGGTTAATTTAGATGGTCTTTATCCTTTTAACTCCCACAGATCCTTCATAAATTGTGCGTTATGATCTTCAAAGGGTTAAGTGCTAGAGGTGATGTCTTTGGTATTTCCAACACGAACATATTAAACAAGCACACAATTTATCTTGGCCATTCGCTTCACTTTATCAATAACACACTCATATACACACCTTTGCCGTCCTACACGGTTTGATTTCACACATACAAATAATTACAGTACCTAGCTTACATAATACATAAGCCCATAATCTGACAAACATCCTTACCTGCCTGCTTATCGCTGTTTCACACATACAATTATTGAACTGAAACCACGCTAACACAAAGGACTTTTCTCTGACATATTTGCATACAGCTCTCTCTCTCTCTCTCTTACACTCACTTTCACTCTCTCTCTAAACATAAACACACACACTCAGGTAATCAAAGCAACAAAAACCTCTTCCACTAACCCAATCACCAACTCTCCCCTGCCAATATATTTTTTACAACCCTGTCGAAATACTTGATACTGTTTCTGGCAGTTCCGTATATGAGAGAAAAGTGTTTAGTTAGTTGTATTTTCACTTTTTTCTTATATTACGAATGGGTGTTTTACTTAGATTGGTATTTTTTGACGAGTAACCAAAAACATTACCAAAACATTAAGTAATTGTAAATACTTTATAAAAAGTTTAAAAACAATTACTTAAAGTAAGCGCACGGACATGCACAAGTACTCACTGTAACTCACACATTAACACTTAGAAGACTGGATGACTCCTTTCTCTCCTGTGTTTTGGTTATAATTAGACATTTATATTCATATTAGCAAGGGTATGTGGCATTAAATGATTGTTTTAATTTGTTGTTTTGTATTATGCAATTGTGTCAGTCTTTTGAATTGAATTGCATTTATTTAATTGAGATAGTATTTACCCTTATAATCCCCACATAGCCTCCCTAAACTGTAAGAAATCGTCTAATGATAGCCAGAATAAACTGTCAAAAATGCGTCATAGTCTTTAAAGGGTTAACCCCTTCTGTACTGCAACGTCTTTTTAAATTTTACTCTAGCTATATTTAGACGGTTTTGTTCAGTTTAAGAAGGATCTGTGGTGGTAAAATGGGTTAAGTGAGATTGTTCGAAGCCTGTTATTTTTTGGGTGCCCTTAACCCTTCTTTGGCGGTGCCCGGCTATAGCCGGGCGAGAGAACCAAGAACTATGTGGCGGGACCCGGCTATAGTCGCATGCAATTTTGAGCACGTAATGTGCTCTGAGAGAGAGTGGAGCGGTGGGAGGAGCATAGGTTACCTCATGACCGCTCGCCACGGTGGCCGTGGAGCTACTGAGATGTACTCCGCCCTACTCCACTCTCCCTCACTCGTTTCACACGTAATAATGTAAGGAAATGACCATATTTTACCGATTTTGCCCTTCGGTTGCATCGTTGCAAGACAACCAGTGATCGTAGAAGAATGGTTCTGGTGTCATTGGAAAGTTCATTTAACGCCCTTTCAGGGATACATACTTGTATTACGCTCTGCCTCTTGTTTATGCATTAAAACGAGCACGGAAACAAGCTCGTTTATGGTATAACCCCCCGCTGGGCGGCACAGTCAAATATACTCCACCACCCGCTCTTTGAGTGTTAAGAAACTGAATATTTTGGCCCATTCGAAGGAAGCCCCACCACCGAGCTAAGGATAGCGGCCTCCAATCACCGGCCACTACGTCATGAAGAGCAGGCGTCATATGACACGCCAGGCCCGCCATCCAATAGGGAGCGGGTGGCCCCGCCCAAGCGAGGAATGCACACGTACATACACACGCACATACTACCACCTCGCTCTTCCCTCTCTCTCTCCTTGCAACTATCACACTACATATCTTATAACTCTATCAATGATATAAAATACTTCCAAGTGTCACAGACAAGAATAAAGACCACCACTGATCTGTCTGTGACAACATGAACACTAAGAAAGAAAGAACATCGTTCTACGATTATTATAGCCCATTTCACTGCCCTGGCGAGCGCTAGCGAGTACGAGTACATTCTGGCAAGCTGACCAGCGTAACACCCCGCCCAAGATGTGGGACGTTTTAACCTCAGGTAAATGCCACATCTGACCAGACAGAATGCCCACTAACCCCGCATCACCCAGCTACTCCCCAAGTTGTGAAAAACAAGGCACAATCACAAACGTAAAAACACCTCATTATATACAAAAAATCTACACAACACTTCCCCAAAATAATAGTATCACTTAACAATATTACGCTCAACGAGCAAGATTCACCAAGCCTAGCCTACTAAGACAAAAACTCAGAATGTCTTAGATTCTTGCTGTAACATACTGCACTTATATACTATCAAAAGAAAGAGTTTTTGGTGAACCATAATTATAAGGCCCAATTATAGGCTCAACTCACTAATACTATGAGGATTGACCTTACCAAACTGGTGTGTGTGTAGTGTGTGTGTATGTATGTGTGTAGTGTGTGTGTGTGTGTGTGCAGGTGTGTGTGTGTATATATATATTTGTGTGTGTGGTGTGTTTGTGCATTTGCGCGTGTGTGTGTGTGTGTGTGTGTCTGTGTGTGTGCGCGCGTAATAATGATGATGCTAATTATAATAATATATTAGAAAACTCTATAACTCTGTTTACAATACGGTATATCCCTAATCTCTTCAGAAACGATATTTAGTAGGTTATTGCTGCATTGCTGCTGTAGTTGAAATGGATGCTTATCTATATTAGAAATATTCCAATTTTGCCTTCTGAATTTTTGGCACTACAAGTGAAACGGAGGCGTCGAGTGACAGAGGTAATAGGTCGGAAAAGCGTGGACTCAAGAGAACTCTACAGGATATCCTGCCTGCAACTGATCGTGGTGAAGCAAGTACCGGCAAATGTGATGCCATTGATAAGCAACCCATCAAGAAAATAGTGCAAAATGTGTTGACTAGTGAGTGTGCTGACGTAGTTACTAGTGAAGAGCTGCAACATAAACTTAAACAGTCAAACAAACAGTGCCAAAACCTTCAAGCTGAAAATGAAGCATTGCGATCAAATTTGCTCTATCCACAAACAAAGCACGAACAAACATATTCATATGCAGACATTGAGAGCCTCCTAGAACCTATTTCAGTAAAACACAAATCAATGCAATCATGAACAAAAAGAGTGTTAGGCATTGGCCAGATGAAGATGTATCAGCTGCAATTAATCTACGAAGCACGAGTCCTAAATGTTACGAGTATCTGAGAACTAAAATGGGAATTCCTTTGCCCAGTAAAAGTACCCTAAATGAACGAGCCAAGAACTTTTCATGTGAACCTGGCATTTTAGACTCTGTGTTATCAATCATGAGGGCAAAGTCTGATACCTTCACTGAGATAGAAAAGTTAGCAGTTATATCATTAAATGAAATGTCTATTACAAGTGAGTGGTGCTATGACAAGGGTACCGGTAAGGTATTCTTTATAAACCTCATGATAAAGTACAGGTTGTGATGCTCAACGGACTGGTAGGCAAATGGAAGCAGCCATTTTTTTATGACTTTAATGTTCCAGGCATGACGAAAACCTTATTGACATTAATAGAAGAGGTTGAAAATGCAGGTTATCCAGTTGTTGCTTTGGTTCATGATTTAGGGCCCACTAATATTAAAATGTGGAAGGACTTGGGCATTGATCCGGTGGGAACTAAACAAATGTCTTTTAAGAATCCAGTTGCAGATCGGGATATCCATGTGTTTGCAGATGTGCCACATTCGATTAAATTGATTAGGAATAATTTTCTTGATCATGGTTTTTACCTGAAGGATGGCAATTTTGTGTCTGATTCTTGTATCAGGGAAATACTAACGGCAACAACAACAGAATATGGTTTAGCATATAAGTTAGGTGAAATGCATTTGAATGCATCAGGTCAGCAACGTCAGCGGGTTAAATTTGCAGCTCAACTATTGTCCCAAACATGTTCTAGCTCAATAAAATATATTGGAGAGAGAGGACTGTTGGAGAGCAGCAATTTTAAGGAAACTGCTGACTTCATAAGTCTGGTGGACGAATGGTTTGATATGATGAATTCTTCTCATAAGTTTGGTGACAAGCATTCACGTAACGCATTTGGAGTTAATTTATGTGACCAAATAAATGTCCTGCATAGAGTTATTGAAGTGATGACAACGATGAGAGTAGGGAGGCGAATGCATAAAGGGCTGTATATGTTTCAGAAAGGTGTAATCTTATCTTCTCATTCACTGATAGGGTTGCACAATATGCGTCAGAAAATGTTTAATGTTGAATACATTTTAACTAGACATTTAAATCAAGATTGCCTGAAACATTTATTTGGGTGCATAAGGCAAATGCATGGAATCTATGACCATCCAAATACTGTAAGTATGAAATTCAGGCTAAAGAAGTTATTCCTAGGAAAAGATGTTGCACTAATTTCTGAGAAACCTAACACAACTACTGATGATTTTGACTGCTTAACAAATAATGTTTGCATGAGCACACCAAATAATAAAGGTACACCTTTCTGTGAAAGAGATTTGGCAGTAGAACTTTACATTACAAGTAACTGTTTCAAAGACTTGGATGACGGGTATGAGGTAGAAAATTATGCAAGTGATGAGACTGATGAATACCAGAAGTGTATGAACCTTAGTGTACGTGGAGGTAAATCAATTGATTTAGTAATAGAAGAAGAATGTTTGAGGTACATTGGTGGTTATATTGTAAGGAAGTTTTGTGTGAAATACCCTCACTTAGGCCAGAAAGCTACTGAATGCAAGTCCATGAACAAGACCTGGACTGAAAAATTAAGAGGTGAACTGTATGCTCCCTCAGAGTCTTTTTATGCTCACTTAACCACAATGAGAGAAGTATTTAAGACTGTACATGGGGACAGTCTTAAAGAGGGCAAATAATGTTTTAAACAAATTGTGTTGGAAATAGAAAGTGTTGGAGTTGATCTACCGACTGATGTTATATGCTTCTTTGCCAAAATGTCTGTATTTTGTAGAATTCGAAAGATAAAAGCTAGTATTAAGATAAACAAGAAAAAAAGAAAGACTTGCAGAAGTGAAAATAGAAAATGTATTAAAATGAGCAAATAATAGTATGGAGAACATAACTGTGAATAACTTGTGTACATCATATTATCTTTCTTATTATGATCTATAGTGACATACTGCAAAAAAAGAGTCTTATACTATCTGATAAACTATGATATTTCACTAGAATTTGTTTCCAATGCTGAAAGACTACACTGATATTATTTTCATGAGTATTGGGGCTTCTACTGTTAAGGGAATAAAGATAACCAAGCAAACCAAAACCATATTTGTGTACATATATTCTAAGTACTCCCCTATAAGATGTACAGATACTGCATATATTATATATGTACATAAAATGCCTGCCAATGCCAAATATGCAAACAAATTAGTGGAGAGAGAGAGAGTGAGAGCGAGTTATGTGGCGGCTATATTAGACCAGTCAAAGTAGGGCTGGACTTAGAACAAATTGCAATAGAAGGTTTTTTGGCTTTAACTTGTTTATTAGGTCCCTCTGATGAACATATAAAAAGTCTCCAACTTTTGGACACCGGGAAAGTGGTTAATTTGCATAAATTCAAGATGGCCGCCGTCCAAAGCTTCAATTTACAGATAACTTTTTTCTGGTTGCTCCTAGACCCTATAAATGTATTACAAACAACGTTTTTTGGCTTTAACTTGTTTATTAGGTCCCTCTGATGAACATATAAAAAGTCTCCAACTTTTGGGCACCTGGAAAGTGGTTAATTTACAGCCAAAAAACCTTACAGCCAAAAAACCTTCTATTGCAATTTGTTCTAGGTCAAGCCCTACCTTTACTGCACATTATTGTCTATTACATTTTGCCTAGGCCTATACTAATCCCATCATCTTGTTTCTTGTTTCAACAGATTGGTGCGACATCTACCGAAGCCATGGAAGAAGAGGTGGTGCATAATCCCTGCGGCATTTGCTCAAACACGTTAGACGAAGGAGAAACAGTCAAGCTGAGGGCGAAGGGAGCAGATACTATCAACAAGGCCAGTACTGAACGTGGAACGCCATCAATTACCGTGTCCGAGGGCCAAACGGTGCACATTGATTGCCGAAAGAAGCATGTCAATACGAAGCCAAATAGAATTCCTGGGAAGCAGAAGAAACGTCCTGAAAAACCTGCTCTTCGTTCTCAGACACCAGACTTTTGTTTTACAGAGAACTGCTTTTTTTGTGGTACAAAAATCTATTTGGACACAAAGCATGATTCAGAAGAAGTGTATCCAGTACGCACCTTCAACTTTCAAAGGACAATACTTTCTGCATGTGATGCCAGGGCTGATGAGTGGGCTGACACTGTTAGAGGCCGAATTAACTTTGCACGCGATCTTCCAGCAGCTGACGCAATATATCACAAGCAGTGCAGCTCAAATTTCCAGACACATAGGCAGATCCCCTCCAACTATCGTGATTCCGCAGACAGTGAACCTCCTCGCAAGGGTCGCAAAGTAGATGCCTCACGAGAGGAAGCATTTCTACTCGCAATCGAGGACCTAGTCAGTGGCAATGATGATGAACAGACTACAGTGGTTGATCTCGTTGATAGAATGTCCCAGTTGTGCCCTGATGTTGAAGCGTATAGTGTAAAATACATGTAACAGAAACTTATTTCATATTTTGGGGATGAACTGGTTATTAGTAACGTGCATGGACGCAGCGATGTTGTAACTGTCAAAGAAAGTGCTGCAAAGATTTTGTACATTCAAGACATGATTGAACTTGAGCAGCTCAACCCAGACATGTTCTGTCAATTGAACTCCGGTCTATTTGTGATCCGCCGAAGTGATCGGCTGTGGGCAGGACTGCCAAGCGACTTGGTTATAGAGCAGGTTTTGATGCGCTCTTTGAAAACGAATGGTGGATTGACACGTGGTAGGGGCATGGAGGAAACGCAACGCCTGCGCTGGTTACTTGCTATGCCAGCCTGCGCTGAGGTGAGTGAAGTTATGCAAGAACTGACAGGGAAGCATTTCCACACCTCTGAGCAGCACAAAGAAATGACTGAAGCAAGGCGTGAACGAGATAGGAAGGACACAGAGAAGGTTCTCGCATTCTTCAAGGATTATGATCCATTTCAAGAATCAAATGAACTCAGGAATATTGCCAACGGTGTGACAGGACCAGCCTCGGCCAATCCTCATTTACTGTATGAGGTTGGTATGAACATTGTGCAGAAGATGGAAGGTAGCAATGCTTTTGACTTTTCATTTAGGAAGAAAGATCAAGTTGAGTCGTTGGGTGCAAAGGTTACAATCAGTGCTGAAAAAGTACCAATCGACCCACAGCTCCTTTTCCAGAGGCTCCTCATCTTTGCTAATAACAGGGACTTAGGTGTTGAAGAGGTCTTTGCGTATGAGTTGTCTAGCTACCCTACTGCTCTGTTCGATAAGTGGGGGAGGCTCAGGGAAGCCAATAAACCACAGCTAGGAGATGAGATAGCTGCTGTTGTTCCCAAGTCGTCATTGGAATCATTTGAGGAGGAAAGGACTGTGACCCATGTTCTGGATGGTGGTTCCTTATTGCAAAGGATTCCATGGAAGAAGGGTGACACATTTGAGGACATTGCAAGCATGTACATGAAGCATGTTTCCAAAAACTTTCTTAACCCGGTGGTTGTATTCGACGGTTATAAATCAGGACCTACTACCAAGGACATGACACACAATCGACGATCAAAAGGAGTCTTTGGTCAAAAGGTGATGTTCACTCCAACCATGCCCCTTCGGTCAAAAAAGGAAAACTTCTTGTCAAACTCGGACAATAAGCAAAACTTCATTGACTTATTGTGTGAAACATTCAAGGCAAATGGAATTGACTGTGTCAATGCGCCAGCAGATGCAGATGTCATGATTGCGAAGAAGGGAATTGAGCATGCAAGGGAAACCATGACATATGTGATAGGTGAGGACACAGACTTGTTGGTGCTGTTGTGTCATTATGCGGAACGAGGGATGAATGATTTGTACTTCAAGTCGAGCAAGGAAGGTGGGAAATGTTGGCATATTAACTCAGTAGCAGAAGCTCTCGGTGAAAGCATCTGTCGTGTCCTGCCAGTTGTCCATGCACTCTGTGGATGTGACACAACCTCACGACTGTATGGTATTGGTAAAGGGGCTGCCTTGAGGAAAGTGAGGGAAGACAACGGTTTCTTGAAATGTATAGAAGCATTCTGTTGCCAAAGTGGAAGTAAAGACGCGATATCATCAGCTGGTGAAAGGCCTTGGTTTATTTGTACGGGGGAAAAGGAAATGACACCCTTGACGGACTGCGAAAGACAAAGTTTTGCAACAAGGTGGCAAAAAGTTCAACTACCGTTGAAGTTCACAGCCTTCCCCCAACAACCGATGCAGCCAAATACCACTCGTTCCGAGTTTATTGTCAGGTCCAGGAATGGATGGGGAACTGTGTGGACCCCGAGAAATGGGGCTGGTGTCTGCGGAAGGGACAGCTTGAACCGAAGACGATGGATTCGCCAGTGGCTCCTGATTCACTACTGAAATTGGTCAGATGTCAGTGTAAGGGCAACTGTGACACTCAACGCTGTAGTTGCAAACGGAATGAGCTTGAATGTTCCAGTGCATGTGGTCAATGTAAAGGACTCTGTCAAAATAGCAACTTTGATGCAAGCACCGATGATCCAAGTGAATACGAACTCCTATCATGAATTACATAATTGGCTCTGAATGACGTCATACTACGTCATGGGTTTTTTTTTTTTTTTATAAAAAAGAGGGACAACAGGTCAAAAAACCCATACAAGCACAAAGTGCCTGTGTCACCCCTTGTGAAAGAGACAGTTCAGCCTGTCTGTAAGGTTTTTCGGCTGTAAATTAACCACTTTCCAGGTGTCCAAAAGTTGGAGACTTTTTATATGTTCATCAGAGGGACCTAATAAACAAGTTAAAGCCAAAAAACGTTGTTTGTAATACATTTATAGGGTCTAGGAGCAACCAGAAAAAAGTTATCTGTAAATTGAAGCTTTGGACGGCGGCCATCTTGAATTTATGCAAATTAACCACTTTCCCAGTGTCCAAAAGTTGGAGACTTTTTATATGTTCATCAGAGGGACCTAATAAACAAGTTAAAGCCAAAAAACCTTCTATTGCAATTTGTTCTAGGTCCAGTTAAATGATTGCTAGATTTACTGGACTATATGGTCCCTCATCTTGGTCCAGTGGTCCAGTGGTACAGCCTACGTCATGCGCACAGTGAGCGTAAACTCGTGCGTCGACTGGCCGACCTCTCTACATAGACCTTGGTCAGCCAGTTCTGAACTACCCGGTGAGTTATGACTGTGTTGCTGCCGGACAAGGGACTGGAGTTCTCGAAAAGGGCATACACTGTCCTGACGCTATTCTTGACTTACAGTGTGCTGGCTTAATAATCCAGAAGGGTTGATAGCCTCTGAAGTCCTATTTTAACTAATATATAGCTGCTGGACTGGCTCTCTCTGGGAGGAATTAATCTGGTTGTTTGGAAAAATTTGGAGTTTGGTAGAAAATTGTAGGAGTATAAACCTAAAAGAGAGAACAAATAGACTGCTAGTATTCACGACTTTTTGAAGGTTCCACGAATATTATTTTTTGTATATATTTGTAAGTCGCTCATATAGATATATAAACGTGCAATTTGCAGCAGCTTGTGTTCTTAGACAGAATTGAATCCTCTAAAGCTAGCAGCAATGAAGGAGAATTTTGCCATTATAGTAATATAATATAAACGCTATGTTATCTTTAAGCAAGATAATTGTCTTAAGGGAATTATTTTTGTTTGGCTGGGGCTCAGGAAATATAACAAGTTTTTATCATTTGGAAAGGGTTTAACTTTTACCTAAAACTATCCTTGATACTCCTTTTAATTAAGCTCTCCATTTCTCATCTAAACCACTGTCAGTATGTTATCCTATCCCTTTTTCCTCGCTTTATTAACTAAGACAATAAACACAGAGAGATGCTAATGTTGATATTACCCTAATTCAATTACCTTTGTTCTCTTTCTCCTCCCCCTATTACACGTTCCTTCAATCATGTTTCTTCTGTCTACATTCTCGTTTGTCGGTTTGCGAACACTAAGTACATATCGCTGAGTGATAGTAACTTTAAATTGTATAGTTTATGTGCCAGATTGCCGGTGAACTATTAATGTTAACTGTACAGTCTTAGCAAAACATGCGAACCTGTTCGGTAAACAACACAATGGAATAGAAATGTAAACGACCATGAAGGCTTAAATATACAGGAATATGAAATGAAGTACACAAATAGATAACTGAGAAAACTGAAAAGTGCCTATAAATATTATAATTGAAATCAATAGAGTTTTATATAAATATTCATGGAGCTGCAAAACATAACAATTGATAAGTGCGTGTTTGTGTGGGTGTACAGCTACTGCCAAATGTTCATGAGTTCTTGCAATCTGTTTATGCAAATATATCCATCTAGATCAATGTTCAGATCAAATCAGCTATATATAAATAAACATATAATATAAATTAATTTATATATGGCTGGTTTAATTTGATCATCAATCTAAATGCATAAAGAGAATCGTAAGAGCTCAAACATTTGTCAGTAGCTGTACATAAAATCTTCTTCACCTCTTCGTTCCTCAATACTTTCTCCCATGTTCTTTTCTTCCATCCCCTCAGCTTCCTTCCTCCCCGCTCTAAATGGACAATATGAAGGTTGACACAGGGATATACAACTGCCTCAGGGCTGTCCTAGCTGTTTAGACCTCTATTTGGCCACACAGTTCCGACATTTTAGGTTTGGGTTCGAATAAATGAAAAAAATAAAAAAATATATTTAAAGCCTACAATATATATATATATATATATATATATATATAACTAATATTCGTTATTGTTTATGTATTTTTGGCACGTGTATCTCCTGTTCATTGTTTTAGTTTCTTATTTGATTTGCCAGGTTATTTTACTAGTGTCATGACAAACACACCAGCAGATTCAACAGCCTCATATTACGTTCCTCTTCAAATCCTAAACTTCATAATCTCATTCACCGTAAATTCCCCAATGAGGCAGTTAAGGGGACAGTGGCTGTTTGTTTGGTCTATTAATTCATGTATTCATATATAGTATTTTAGTTTCCTCCCTAGACCTCCATCAAGATTAGAAAAGAAAAAAAATAGATTTGTACATTTTTCGGTAGAAAAATGTCCCGCCCAAAGGCCGATTCCTCCTAAAATTACAGGCTCGCTATCGCTCACCAGGAAAAAAGTCGACTCCTAAATGGCACAAAGGGTCCTAATATTGACAAAGAAATGGGATGAAACGTCATAAAATCCCCAAACTAATGGAACCAACATCTCAAAACTAGTGGGGCTAAACATTAGGGAAGAAGGGGGTCCAGAAAAACGGTCTGTCTCCCCTTAATTTAGGTTCCCCCGCCCCCCCCCCCCCCTCCCCTCCCAACCCCTTTCATTTATTGCACACGGGATATTGCTTTCATTCTTTTGGAGTTCATATTTACATTGTCTTACGTTCAAACTTGTCTCTATACTCATAATTTGCTTTGGGTTCTCTTTTTTCCATTAATCTTTGTAATGTCCTGTGTAATTAATTTTCCTTTCAATCTTTAGTCCTACTTTATACTGTAAATTTTGTAGTTTTGCATCATAACTTGATTAAGATATACAGTATATATATATATATATATATATATATATATATATATATATATATATATATATATATATATATATACTTCACTTCCTCTTTTATCATTTCTTCTTTCCTCTCTAAATGTTTTGCTATCATTATTCTATTTCTGTTCACCGCCTTCTCTCCTCTGTATAACACTATTAAACCTTCAATGAGTATGCATTAACTTCCACAACATGATTCTTACGACCTTAGACCATCCCCTCTCGTTTATCTTTACTATTTTCTCTCTCTCTCTCTCTCTCTCTCTCTCTCTCTCTCTCTCTCTCTCTCTCTCTCTCTCTCTCTCCACTTCAAATCTATTTTCACAATATATTTAATCAGTTATAGTGCAGTGGTCGTCTATAGATACCACGTATTTCTATCAATATTCACAATCCTTGCACCCAAGTGTATTCCTCTTTTTCACTAATATCGTGCTTTACGTGTTTCATCCTGAGGGTTAGATGAACGACAACTTGCTTTTTTCATATCAGTTTTCACTTGGGAGTCCGTTTATTTCTCTGAAATAATGAACACACGATCAGAAACTTCTTATTGTAATTAGTTATATATATTATCTTACAGCCTCTCCGCTCTCTCTCTCTCTCTCTCTCATATATAAATTGACCTAACCAGACCTACTATAACATAATTATAAACTTACAGTGTGCTGGTTTAATAATCCAGAAGGGTCTGAAGTCCTAATTTAACTAATGGATAGGTAAGGGCCTTGGCGGACACTTTCATCAAAAATATCTAAAATATTTACTGTTACTACCAGTAAACACAATAATATGAAGGTACTTAACACACAACTCGAATATATATATATATATATATAGGAGAGAGGAGTGTTCCTTGGGAACCGTATCTTCAGCAGGAATAGAAGAACATAGTACGCTACGAGCAGTTCCATACTTTATTATCAAACGTTTCGACATCACACTGGTGTCATCTTCAGTGGTCTACAAATCAAAAGATAATATTACAAATATGAAAGCTTAAAAGCTTATTGCAAATAATTAGAACATAACAAAAACGTAAAGGTACGTTTTCGGGACTAGGGACGAGTTTTTTTAGCTATTGTCAAAATAAATTCGAGATTAATGCGATAAAGACACTGCTTCACAGAGCCTACTCACTCACATCCAGTTACCAATTATTTCATAAGGAAATTATGTTTCTAAAAGACTTTTTTGTTAAGAATGGTTATAGCACCAACATCTTTTATAAAATTGTAAATAATTATTTGTGTAGAATTTACCAACCAAAACATAGTATTCCGACAGTTAGAAAGGAGGAGATATTTTTAGTCATTCCTTACCTAGGCGAAGTCTCGAGTAAAATAGAAAATAATTTAAGAAGATATTTGCTCAAATTTTACCCGCAAATTACTTTCAGCTTCATTCATAAGAATTCATTTAAAATTGGTTCATTTTTTAAGTTTAAAGATCGACTACCCACTGACCTTCGTTCGTCAATTATTTACAAGTTCGCTTGCCCTAGCTGCCAGGCAGGGTATATTGGAAGCTCATACCGAGCTTTCAAAACACGAATTGACGAGCACATAGGTCAGTCTAGTAGAACAGGTCTGCCTTTCAAGTCGCCTTCTTACTCAGCTGTACGGGAACACGCTATATCTTGTGGTTTTGGTGTGAAACAGGATCATTTTGATATTTTGGATTCCTGTCAACGTGTTGATATTAGAGTTTTAGAATCAGTCTATATTTCAAAATTAAAACCCTCCCATAACTCTACTGTATCATCGCACCCGCTTAACTTTGTTTAAATTACCCCTCCTTTGTATTAACCCTATCATTCTGCCCCATATATATATTTTGTTTTTGTTTTTGTTATGTTCTAATTATTTTCAATAAGCTTTTAAGCTTTCATATTTGTAATATTATCTTTTGATTTGTAGACCACTGAAGATGACACCAGTGTGATGTCGAAACGTTTGATAATAAAGTATGGAACTGCTCGTAGCGTACTTTGTTCTTCTATTCATGCTATATATATATATATATATATATATATATATATATATATATATATATTTATCTTTCTTCCAGTAATCCCCGTGAAGTGATATGGATCTGCTGGAGGCAGGAAAAAGGTGTATGTGTAAATCTAGAAGACGGCATCAGAGGTCCCTTGAGACCACACCCTCTCCTACCTGATGTCTCTACACATTTCCTACTTCGTGTCTGACAGACCTGTTACTCAATTTATGTAACATTATGTTTTATTTCCTGTAACACACACACACACACACTCACAGAGAGAGAGAGAGAGAGAGAGAGAGATTGTGTTCTACGTGTGTATTAACCTACAATTAGGTAAATACACACGTACGGCACAATCTATTCCAGTTCTTTGACTCTCATAGATCTTCCCTAAACTTAGTCGAATTGTCTATTGGTAGCCAGAATAAACTGAAAATAATCAGACGAGAGGGAGAGAGAGAGAGACTGAAGGATGTTTTAGGCCTTTAGTGAGAAATGTAGGTAAGGTTGTCCACTTAGCATACTATGGTGGTGTGAACACCAGGCACCTACTATGATAACAGACAGAGAAAGAGAGATTTACATAGATACATGTTGTTACGTATCTTGATCCTCAAGTGGTTAACTTGATGAATCTAGATAGCACAGAGATATATATTAAGGTATCAGTCAGCTGAAGGCAAAACAAAAGGAAAATCTAATAAAATTATTTCCTGTTGTTGCTTCCTTTCCTTTTGGATCTTAGGACTTGGTATCCTTTATTGACTGATACTCTTTAATTATGGAAAAATACTGAAACTAATTAAAGTCATGTAGTATTTATAAAGAATTATTATTTAACCGAAGCTTAGTAGGCTATGGTTATGAACCGAATAAGTTATATCTAAAGAAGGACTATTAATTCTATAAAAGTCTTGAAAGATAAATATTAAAGTAAGAATATTTCTGTCTCTTACCCTTTTTGAAATGAATAGCTAGTTTTCTTATATCCTGTCCTTTTATTTATATTTAATGTTGTTATTATTCTTGGTTCTTGTTTTACGTTAATAGTATTATATTATTATTATCATCAGGATTAATATCAAAGTCACATAAAAAGTTATATATATATATATTTAATAATTAGTTAAATGTATTTCTTAACCACGTAACATTGAGGTTTGATTATGAGTACATTAAGTTACAGGATCGCTTCATAGATTCGATTCAGGTCTCACTCAAATAATATGAAAAGCAAAAATAATATTTTGAAGCTAAAAGAATTTTCTTCAGCTTAGGAAATCACTAGAAGTAACATTAAAACAGCCATGTTAGTCTAAGGCGATATTAATAATATGAGACAATAGTATCACCGTTCTTGTTCTTACCAGCAATGTAAGCTTAATTAAAAGAAAATTAAAGAACTCGCAAGTATTAATATAAAACAATAGTATTACTTT
This sequence comes from Paralithodes platypus, assembly GCA_032716605.1. Lineage (NCBI taxonomy): Eukaryota > Metazoa > Arthropoda > Malacostraca > Decapoda > Lithodidae > Paralithodes > Paralithodes platypus. The sequence goes on along the minus strand of CM064553.1, from coordinate 3,477,208 downwards.
TATCATAACCCAATTACTTGAAGAGTTGCTTTAGTCCACAAGTCAGTCAACTAAAATAGTTAAGTACATAATAGCAGCACGGAGGTAGTAGTGGGGTAGGATTGGTTGGTCTGGCAGTGATGACAGGAAATCATCCAAGTCCTTTTTAAATTTTTCAACGGTTGGGTAGTTTTGGTTTCTTATTTCTTTTGGCAGTGCATTGTAGAGCTTCGGACCCTGTGTAGCGAAGGCATTTTCTTTAAGTGTCTTAACTCTTGTCAGTGCTCTTGAGTTAATTGACCTGATAATACACATACGGCCCAGTCGTTGGTTTTCTTTTATCTCTATCAACTCCTTTTCTTCCTCTCCCAGCAGGTTTGGGGCTAAGTTGTTGAGAATTTTCCAGGTATAAATGATCAAGTATCTTTCTCGGCGTCGTTCTAGAGAGTACAAGTTTAGAGACTTAAGTCTTTGTCAGTAGTCTTCCTCCTTCACAGACACTATTTTACTAGTGAAGGAGCGCTGGATGCCTTCCAATGCTTGTTTCTCTCGTGACTTCCAGGGATTCCATAACTGGCAACAATATTCCAAGAGTGGTATTACCAAGGCCTTATACAGGGTTAACATAGGTTCTCTTTCACAAGTTCTGAAAGTACGCAATACCCAGCCAACCTGGGCTCGTGTCGTTTGTACTACTGTTAGGATATAGGTAGTGAAGGTGGCATCATCATTGATTGTTACCCCTAGGTCTAGCACTTTGTTGTTGCACTGTATTCTTTGGCCATCATGTGCCAAATAGTGGACTTCTTCTATTTTGTTTGTACCATATTTAACCAGTTCAAATTTGTTATTATTGAAAGACATATTATTTGTTTCGGCCCATGTATATAGTTTGGTAAGGTCAGATTTTAATTTGTCCACATCTTCCATTGATTTAGTTTCTTTCATTACTCTGGTATCATCGGCAAAAGATGAGACTTTTGAGTAGAGTGTACCTTGGTCAATGTCGGATATGAGTATGAGGAAGAGCAGTGGCCCCAGTACAGAACCTTGAGGGACACCACTGTAGACATTTGAGTCATGGGAAATGACACCACCCACAGCAACACATTGCTTTCTCTCGTTCAGGAAGTTATGGATTCATACTCCAAGGCGACCTACTATTCCTAGATTGCGGACTTTATGTAATAGGATTCCGTGGTCCACCTTGTCGAAGGCCTTACTGAAGTCCAAGTAGATTACATCGATGTTGCTGCCATTCTCTAGTGTACTAACAATTTGTTCATGATGGGCAAGGAGCTGGGACAAGCATGATCTACCTTGTCGAAATCCGTGTTGGCTATCACACATTTTATTGTTTTGTTCAAGGTAGTTTGTAATATTCTTGACAATAATTTTCTCAAAAGTTTTAATGATATGGGATGTGAGGGCAATAGGTCGGTAGTTTTCTGCTTTGCCTCTTGACCCGCCTTTGAATTACCTTAGCTCTCTTCAGTAATCCAGGAACAATCCCGGAATCCAGTGAAGATCTGTATAGGATTTTGAGAGGGACACACAACTTTCTGCACATTTCTTCAGTAGTATGGCCGGAAAACCATCAGGGCCAGCTGCAGCATTGGTGGAAATTTCTTTAACTGCTTCTATTATATCATTCTTAGTAAAAACTATATCTTCTATTGATGGGTCCTTGATCTTGTTGGAGAAAAAGTTGTTGGGTTCTGTGATGATCTTATCTTTAAAAGGAGTACTGAAAACACTCTCGTACTGTTTACAAAGAGCTTCACAAACTTCTGTTGGGTCTTCAATCATTTTACCGTGCTCACTTGTTAAAGGGCCAACAGCGGCCTTAATTGTTGATCGGTTACTTGCATATTTGAAGAAGTATATAGAGTTTGACTTGATTGCAGATACTGCCTGTTCTTCTCTCAGCTTCATTTTTTTTTCAATAGAGGTTTTAAACTGCTCTTCTAGCGTCAAAATTTTCCGCTGCATCAAAGTATGGTTGTGGTCGTTGGTAGAATGGGCAATTTTTACTCGTAGTCTTCTTCGTTTTCTCATTATTATCCTTCGATCACGGGGAATTTTCTTAGTGGTTGAGGGTTGTTTTTTAATAGGGGTGTATTTTTCACAAATTGCTAAGCAATGTTTCATCAGTAAGTCATATTGGTTATTGGGGTCTGTATCTGTCAACAATTTCTCCCAACATAATTCACCCAATTCTCTATCAATATTCTCCCAGCATGTATTAGTACTGATTTTTTTTAGTTCATTTAAACTTAGGTTTCTTTGGGGTGGTATCATTGCTTTTTTGTGTTCTAAAGATTTTATGTTGGTAGTCATTACAATTATATTGTGGTCTGATATAGTAGTTGGGTCTACAGTGTACTCATGGACAAGCTCTTCGTTATTAGTGAAGAATAGGTCTAGGATATTTTTGCCACGTGTAGGGACTCGGATATACTGGTTCATGCAGTAGTTCTCTGCTAGGTCAAGGAGGGCAGCTGCTTGTAATTGTGCATCTGTAGATCCTCCTTGTACCACTTCAGTTTCCCAGTCAATTATTGGTAGTTGAAATCACCCGTTAGGATGATATTTGGTAAGGGAGATGACATCTCATTTATTTTGTCTTTAATCAGTGTCAGGATTGGGATAAAATTGTTCTGGGACAGTCAGGAGGGCGATAGATGACAATAAACATCAGATTTATGTGTTCAATGTTGAGCATTTGTACCTCAGAAACTGAGTTTGAGAATGAAAGTATCACTTTGGTGTATGGGGAGATTGTGTCTTTCAGATAGATGATAATTCCTCCTTTCTTTCTTCTATTTGCTCTATCAGTTCTGAACGATGTATAGTTGTTTATTTTAACCTCGGCATCTTTAATATTTTCAGAGAGATGTGATTCGGTAAGTGCAACAATAAGGGCTTCCTCTTCAGATGCTAATTCAGAAATTATTTCAAGCTTTGCTTTGAACTTGCGTGGGATTAGCCCCTCAATGATGCATGACATTACACCCACACACACACACACAGATGGCTACACATACACACGATACTCACGCACGGACACATTCGCAGGCGTCAACACACTCATTACCAGTTCTCTCTCTCTCTCTCTCTCTGAAGCACACACAATTACGGCTCTACTCATACATGCACGCACCTCTCTCTCATACACCCACTCACACACTCATTCACCCCAACCCAAGCCCGGACAGGATTCAACAGAGATCTGTCAATCTGACAGATGGTATGTATGTAGATACTGTATATATGTATGTAAGTATATATTACTCAGGCTCAATCCCCACTTTTCCTTTTTTTTTTTTTTTTTTGTGACAGATGAAGTTGAGGCAAATCAACGACAAAGCGCTTCTCTGGACACCTTGCCTGAGTATAGGAGAAATGTTGGAGGCTTAACAGTGTTCTACAGGGCCAATGTGATGGAGGTGGAGCACATGACACCACTACGCCAGCCATCCCTGACTCCAGCAATATAATACTGGGGCAACTCAAACATTCGGGGGGCAACCATGATTGTGCCCCGACCACACACCACCCACTTCCAACGTTCTTTCACATACATATACTCTTATATGTGGAATAGTTTAAGCTATAATGTTAATATTTTCAAAGTAAATAATGTGCACACATTTAAAAGGCAAGTTGATACATTCCTATTAATAAGTAATCTGTTAACAATTGTACAGAATATATTTCTATATAAATATGCGTCGTTACATTATATATCAAGGAATATGAAATCCAATGGCCACCACCCATATGTGACAACCAATCTAATGTAATTAAAATGTTGATAATTTAACAAAAATATAATTTAACTAATGTATGAATGAATGAATGAATAGGGGGATAGAAAAGTGTGAAGGATATAAGACTTGTAGTAGAAGATATAGGTAGGGGAGATATAGAAGTAAAGTAGTAGGTAAAAGCTTGCAGGCGGTCTGCGTTGCTGTTTTTTCATTTTGGTTGAGTGCGTTTTCACTGTAGATTTCTCTGGTGCAGACACTCTGAGAACTGTCTTTGGATCTCTGGTGAGGGACATTTTCCTTCTGCCGCAGCTGCCTTGATCTTCTTGGTCAGCTCGGCGAAGGTCTTCTGGAGCTCGTCAAGTCGACATCTCCATCATCTTCCTCGATCCCCTCCACGTCGATTTCTTCTCCGATGGTGGACTCGGTGTACTCCGTCGACACAGGGGAGGAGGCTGCCACCGGATGGTCAGTGGTGGTTGGTGATGGAGTGGAGGCTGCTGCAGGTCCTGCACACTTGGCTGGTGATGGTGGTGGAGAGTCAGAAACTGCTGCAGCAGGAGGTGGTGGCGTGGGCTTTGAGAGAGGCTTCTGGAGATCCAGTCGTCTTCTCTGGTGGCTTCTTGGCCTCATAGCCTGAGTGGGAATGAGGCTGGGTGGTGAAGATGGTCCTGGAAGAGGTGGGATGATGATGGGAGGGAGGTTGTTTGCCTTCAGGAGTGTAGGTAGGTACTCCTGAAGCAGCTTGTGATCCCCTTTGCAGAGGGTCACTGCAGTTGTAACAACAACCTGGATCAAATCCGGTGTTGAACAACTGACTGCTGCTGTGGCTTGGTGGTAGTCCTCCCTCTTCCCTCTTCTACCATGCCTTCAACCCTTCAGGATCTCTCCATCAGGGCCCATGACATTGATGGCCTCCTCTCCTCTTGATGGTGAATGATACCCTCTCATTGGTGGCAAGAGACGGCACATGATGGAGAGGATTAGGTTTGTAGATGCCAGTGAAGTGAACAAAGATGTCCCCTCCACTATAGGTGATGAAACCATAGCCTTTTTTAACATTATACCACTTAACGTGGCCAGTAAGCTTGGTGGTGGCACTGGGAGAATCAGGCATGTTGATTGGCTGGCTGATCTCTGCTGGCTGGCTGCTGGCTGCTGTAATGACATTTTAGCGATTATATATATTACTTGACTGAAAAGTAGGAGATAAACAAATCAATTTTTTTTAATTACCATATACTGTATCTATAAACAATAGTTGACAATCACTCATAACTCCGGCAAACAAAGTCAACATTCACAAAAGTGGAGTTAGACGAGATGATATGGACTGGGTGTGAATGGGAGCTGCCTCGTGTGGGCCATATGGCCTTATGTAGTTTTCCGCGCTCTTACGTTCTTATGACTAACTTTATGTAACAGGCTAGTAAAACGTCGCATAATTATATCAACGTCATTTGCTAGGCTATTTGTAAACTATAACTAGTTAGTTAAAATAGGACTTCAGATGCTATCGACCTTTCTGGATTATTAAGCCAGCACACTATAAGTCAAGAATAGCGTCAGAACTGGAGCCCTTTTTCGAGAACTCCAGTCCCTTGTAAACTATACATTTCGATAACGTATTTATAATATAAATACCTTTTCGAGTTCAATTAGAGATTACTGAAGGGGAGATAGTTGTTTTTTCTGATCCGCCTTCTCCTTCATGTTTATATTCCCATTAGTTTTGAGATTGTAAGATGTTCGCCCCATTAGTTTGTTAATTTTAAGAACTTTTCTCCCATGTCTTTATCAATAACGACTTTTCGTACCATTTAGGTGTCAATGATTTTGTGGCGAGCGATAGCGAGCCTTAAATTTTTGGAGGAACCAAGCTTCGGCCGAGACACTTTTATACTAACAAAAATTACACATTTATCTCGAAGGGGGATGTTGAGGATAAGCAATTAAGCTTGTTGGAGGTCTAAGGGAGGAAACTAAAACAATACTAAATATATAATACACTAATAAATAAACCCTTCCCCCTTAAGAAATATGGTTTCAGTCTAACGTCCTTTTGGAGTCATATATATATATATATATATATATATACAGTATATATATATAAACTGTGTACGTGTCCTAAAATTTACTAAAGTTGGAGCACTGTGCACTCAAATATTTTGTTAGCTTATAAGCTCCTTGATTATTATGATATCCTACATTGTATACCATGCAAATTATCTCCTGCTATCAACACACTTTCCAGTTATCTATCTTGTGTATATATATATTAACCCCTTCGGTACCGACGACGTCCTTTAGACTTTATTCTGGCTACTATTAGACGATTTTATTCAGTTTTAAACGAGCCCCCAGCAACTAACAGTCTTCGAACGCTCTCACTTAACCCTCTTTACTATCACGGATCCTTCTTAAATTACATAAAATCGTCTAACTATAGCTAGATTATATGTTGAATACGTCGCCGGCACAGAAAGGGTTAGCCTAAACAAACTACCAAGGGATAGCGCGTTCAGTCTACCCTATCAGGCAATCCTGTTTCTGTTTGAGCAATCCTGTTTATGATCGCGCAGACTGAACGACATTGATAGGCAAACATTGATTCTCGTCGCTGATTGGTCAGTGGCTATGAGCACGAAATTCAAATCTTGTTGGCGATGTCTGCGAAGGCTTTAGGCCTGTTACAGTGCTTCTTCGGTCTATTAATTTCAATCAAAGTCAAATAGTTTTGTCAAATCAATACATTTTAATATTGGATATTATTATCCATCAATATAGACTATTGGCTAAGGTAGTCACACTGTCAGCTACAGTCGGCAGCCTTGTTCAAGCTCAAGACAGACGGTAGGCTAGGCTACCATCAGGCTATTATATCTTATAATCTTATTAGGAAATGTTGACAAGTTATTACGGTTCTTATCTGGCAAAGGTAGCTCTTTATTCCCCGTGTAATTTTCAAACAATTCTCCGTTAGTCTATTGGGGAAATAAAAAATTAGATGTTCTTTTCTGGCGATGTAGGACTATGAATAGGCTAAATTCTATAGTTTATATATGTTGTTCTTTCCCTGGCGATGTAGCCAGGCTGAATTAAATAGTAGCCTATATATATTATCTCTTCCTGGCTATGTATGTATAGGCATACTTTCTTTTCCTGGCGATCTATGTGTATATAGGCTATTTGCAAGCTTATATTTGTGGAAGGTTCATAAATATAATTTTTTAAGCATTAGAGTACCTTTGAAAATTTAACTATAGCGTGGATAGGCTACCTTACTAAACATAGCTTAACTGACCTATCATACTTCGATGCAATTATGCCTCAGAAATTGTTTTTAAGAAATGTAAATAGAGTAATCGATCAATAATAGACAAGCGCCGAAAAACCTGTACATCAAGCTAGGCTATAACCCGTTAAAATATAGGCTATCATTCAATTGGCATAGTAACAACTGTAACATTACCGATATATAACTATAACAATGAAATACAAACCGCATAAAACACATAATAATCAATCAATAATATAGACAAACGCCCAAAAACCTGTACAGCAAGTTATAACCCATTACTATACATCATTGGCATAGTAACATTACCAATATATAACGATACAAATTAAATAATAACTGCAAAAACAAAACAAACATTAGCTCATCGAGCCTCGAACCCTTGCGAGTAGGCTTACGGATTTAAAAGCGAAGTCGTTACCAACTAGGCTACGCTTACCGCACTGAAGGCCTGACGAAGTAGCTGTGAGACTTGCGCTCCAAGCTGCTTGTTTTATGTTATATATAGCAAAATGGTCACGATAACTATGATTTTTATAGGTGTGCCACCTTATAATTGAGATTGCGACACATAAATAACATGGAGGGAGGCTAATTAAGCTTAATTATGATAATATAATGTAGAGGAGAGATTTAGGTCTACTGTTATGATAGCTTCGCTAGTTACCTCCAGGGAGTGTTAGCATGATCGCCGTCTGATTGCAAACAATCACAAACGTGATTCGTCGAATCAGAGGCGATCACGTTCAGTAGAGCTATCCCGTTTGCGTGTTTGGGTAGACTGAACGCGCTGGCAGTTACCTTAACCCATACAGTGCCGGTGACTTCCTTCTCATTATATTATAACAACTATTAGACGATTTTACTCAGCTTAGGAAGGACGTATACCCATTAAAAGGTTACAGACTATCTCCATTAATCTTTTAAGTTACCATACATCCTTCCTAAGCTTCATAAAGTAACCTAAATGTAGCTAAAATCAAATATATAAAGACGTCGCCGGCAAAGAAGTGGCTATGAAGTTTATTTCCATGTCTTTCCTTTATCTATATTATCTTTGTGCTTCTGCAGGTCACCTTGCCCAAGTGCTACACGGTTTAGGAGGAGATGGGTAATTTTTCTGCTCCCCCTTCTTCCTCATGTTTAATCCCATTAGTTTGGCGATTTGTTGACGTTCGGCCCATTAGTTTGGCGGTTTTAAGACCTTTCACCTCATTTCTTTGTCAATATTAAGATTTTTCGTGTCATGTAGGTGTCGATTGGCGAGCCTGTAGTTTAAGAGGAATCGGCCTTCGGCCGGGACATCTTTCTGTCGAGAAATGTAAATTTGTATCTTAACCCTTAATTAGCGGCGAGCAACATAAGTCGAGTTAAATAAAGCTGGACTATGTGGCGGCGCTCGACATAACTCGAGTGGCAATTTCAGCACGTAATGTGGCTGAGAGAGAGAGACAAGTGGTGGCAGGAGACTAGCGAGCGTATGACTGCTCCAGACCACCGCGGCGAACCTACTGACACAAATCTCCGCTCCCTCCTCCCTCTCTCACTCGCTACATACTCAATTATGTACTGAAAGTACCGAATTACCTGCTTTTTGCACTCGCGTTGCACGGTTATTGCAAGAAAACTATCCATCATACAAGGATCGTTATGGTGTCATTCGAAAGCTCTGTTTATGCCCTTTCAGGGATAGGTACTTGTTTTACGTTCTGGGTCTTATTTAGGCATGAAAATGATCACGTAAACAGCCCTATTTTGGCTAAAAACACCCCGCTGTGCGGTACACATAAATAAACCGCATAGGCCGCTCGTAAGGTGTTAAAGGAGGATCTTGAGGGGTGTTTTTTAAGCTTGATGGAGGTCTAGGGAGGAAACTAAAAACAAAAACATAATACAATGATACATAAATGAGGAAATAAATAAGCTCATCCCCCCTCAAGTATATTTGAAAACATCATAAGTCATGGTTCCCTTAGTCAAAATATAGCAATACAGAACAAGTGAGTGTAAAATTGTAAATAAAGCCGGCATCACACGATAACTTTTATAGTCAACATTCGACGATCAACATTTGTCTGGCAACATTTCTGAATTATTATGCATTGGTATCGGAAACTAGACTGATGGTAGATGAATTTAGGTGACCGAAATATCTTAAATGTTGACCTCATAAGCTGCCAGACCAGTGTTGAGGAAAAATGTCGAGGGAAAAAGCGCTTGTGTGATACCTGCTTAAGAGAGAAGAGGATGCTGACACAGGGACCATTGTAGGATAATGTGGCCAAAGTCTAGTTCAGTCAGTGACAGGAGAAGGTTGTGTTAATCTGAGCTCCTGCCCGGACCACTTACCAGTGACCTTTAGTGACCATTACACCTACCTGTGTTTGGGGGCAGTGCACTCGTGTTATATAAAAGTGTTATAGCTCAGTTTTTAGCTGTTAGTTTACTTGTTTTTGTTTTTCTGTACTTAGTTTCTTGCTCCTCGCTAAGCTTATTGGGATCATGGCAGGTATGGAGTGCGAGTCTCTAACTGATCTGCATCATCTTATTCTCCAGGTAAGAGAGGAGATGGTTGTGGTGAAGGAAGAGGTCTTGGCTCTAAGGGAGGTTAATTTTAAACTTCAGAGGGAAGTGGATTTGATTAAAGACGAAAATCTAGCTTTCAAGCTTAGCCAAGAGGAAATAAAGTCAAGTAAGGGGAAAAGGGAGGAAGTTGATGAAAAATTGTATTCATGGCAGGTTGTTAAAAATACGGGTGGGAAAGTCACACTCAAGAAGCAGGATAGTAGAATAGGTATGAGTGTGACAAATACATTCTCTCCTTTGCGAGACGAATGTGAGGGAAAAGATAGTCAGGATAAGGGAGGGATAACCGAAGTGCCTGCCGCCGACTCAGCTCCAACCTCTGACGCTGTGCTACCTACCACCACCACTACCCCCACCACCACCACCACCAAGGGAGCTTCTGCCACCACCGGGGGTTCTCCAACTGCAGCTGCTGGATCCTCCCGAAGGAAAGGTAAGTCTGTGTCCCGAGAAGGTAAGTCTGTGTCGATTGTGGGCGACTCCATGGTAAGACATTTAGTTAGGGCTACCCGCACTAAACTTAGGAAGGTTGTGTGTCTGCCTGGCCATGGAGTTGGGAGGGTTTTAGAGAAGATGGACCACATCTTGGAAGATAGTGGAGATAACCCCATTATCTGTCTCAGTGCCGGGAGTAACGATGTTGGTAAGGGTAGAAGTGAGGAACTGCTGCAGCAGTATCGGGATGTGTTAGATAAAGTTAGGATGAAGGGAGGGATCCCTGTAGTACATTGTATCCTACCCAGAAGAGGAGTTCCCAAGGAATGGACATCCAGGGCGATTGGTGTCAATTGCCGTTTGGAGAAATATTGCAAAGAAAGCGCAATACCATTCATTGATAACTGGGATAGTTTCTATGGGAGAGATGGGATGTACGCAAGGGATGGGGTTCATCTTTCACGGTTAGGGGTTTCTACATTAGCTAGTTCTTTAGATAGGGTGGTTGTGGGGTTTTGAACAGAAATATTGAGAGTGTAAATGAGAGGTTAAATGGAACAATTTTAGCGTCAGGCGAAAGCGATAAGGATATTCAGTCTCATGCTAAAAATTATGACTATAATGCAAATGATAGTAGTGATGGTGCAACGGAAGATGGAAATGTCGCTAAAAACAAAGGTAAATTAGGTATAAAGAAAATAAGTAAATTGAGAGTATATTACACAAACTGTAGGAGTCTATGTAACAAAATGAACGAACTTAGAACCCTTGTTAGCAAAGAAAATATAGACATAATAGCGCTAACTGAAACGTGGATTAATACAGAAACCAGGCATTTTTTAGCAGAATTTGATATACCAGGATATAGTTTGTTTAAATATGACCGAACAAGTATAGCAGTATAGCGGTATAGCAGTGTTTATCAGGAGTACATTAAAAAGCTGTATTAAATCAGGTATTAGACTAAATAACGATAATGAAAGTGTTTGGGTAGAGGTTAACGAAGGTAGTGAGACCATAGTTATTGGAGTTATGTATAGACCGCCAAATATGAGTAGAAATGACGGAACGTCATTATGGGAGGAAATTAAAATGGGATCAAGGTTTAACAATGTGTGCATTATGGGGGATTTTAATTTTCCGAATATAGATTGGCAGCATCAAATAGGACACTCTGATTCTGAGGAGTTTATAGAGGTAGTACAAGATAGTTTTATATTTCAATTCATAGATACGCCGACTAGAGGTAATAATATTCTCGATTTAGTTTTCAGTAACAATGAACATATGGTAAATAATGTAGAGATAGGGGACCACCTAGGAAATAGTGACCACAATTCTGTGTATTTTAATATACAATGGAAAGGTAATACCAGAGAGAATACAACATTAATACCTGACTTTAGAAACGCCAATTATGGAGGGTTAAGAAGAGCCCTATTAGCGGACCCTATGGTCAAAAAATTAAGTCGATCCAGGTGTCCAAATGAGTGTACCCCTTCTCAGGCACCTGTCATCTTAAGTCAGGAAGAGACGTCAACCTTGGTAGATACATACGATAATTTTATCAAGTCAGTATTCAATGCACAAAATAAATACATCCCCAAAAGAAAATTTAGATCAACACAGAACCAACCCAAATGGATGAATAATAGACTATTAGATCTTCTAGGACAAAAGAGAGGAATATATAGAAAAATTAGAAAAGGCGAAATTCACCTACTTGCTTACTATCAGAATCTATCAAGACAGGTAAAAAAGGATATTAGGACAGAACAAATAAATTATGAAATTAAGGTTGCCAATGACTCAAAAAATAATCCTAAAGCTTTTTACCAACTATATAAATCCAAGGTTAGAGATGTAATTGGTCCCCTTAAAACTTCGATAGGAGAAATGACAGAAAATGATTTAGAAATGTGCAGTACATTAAATAGTCAATTTCTTTCCGTTTTCACTAATGAAAATTTGGCACAGTTTCCAGAAGTCCGTAAGGTATATAGCGATAGTATAGAAAATAGGTTAAGTACGGTTACTATAAGTAGAAATGATGTGCTTAAGGAAATTGACAGACTGAAACCTCATAAATCGCCTGGTCCTGATGAGGTATATGCTAGAGTATTAAAAGAATGTAGGGATGAGTTAAGTTACCCATTAACATTTTTATTTAACAAGTCATTGGAGACAGGTATAGTTCCAGAAGCTTGGAAGCTTGCAAACGTAGTTCCGATCTTCAAAAAAGGTGACAAATCAATAGCATCCAATTACCGTCCCATTAGTCTTACATCAATCATAGGAAAGCTACTAGAGTCAATTATTGCTAGTAAAATTAGAAACCACTTAGATACATTTAATTTAATAAATTCTTCTCAGCATGGATTCACTCAGGGACGTTCTTGCCTTACTAATTTGCTTAGTTTTTTCTCAGAGGTATATGAAGCAGTAGATAATGACAAGTCATATGATATAATATATTTAGATTTCAGTAAAGCTTTCGACCATGAGAGATTGATGAGAAAGGTTGAGGCGCATGGAATAGGTGGGGCGTTGTTGGGATGGATTAGGTCATGGCTAATTGGTAGGAAGCAGAGAGTCAGCATAAATGGTACGAAGTCAGAATGGGGAGCAGTCAAAAGTAGTGTCCCCCAGGGATCTGTATTAGGTCCTCTGTTGTTTGTTATATACATAAATGACCTTGATTTAGGTATAACTAGTAGGATAAGTAAATTTGCAGACGATACCAAAATGGGGAGAACAATTGATTCAGATAGAGATATAGAGTGCCTCCAAAGGGATCTAGATACCTTACACGAATGGTCAGTAAATTGGCAGATGAAGTTTAACATTGACAAATGCAAGGTATTAAAGATAGGGAAGATGCATAAAAATGTTAAATATAAACTAGCTAATGTGGAATTAGAAAACTCGAATTGTGAGAAAGATCTAGGTGTGTTTGTTAGCAATGATTTGAAGCCTAGACAACAGTGTATAAGCGTTCGAAACAAGGCAAACAGGATTATCGGGTTCATCTCAAGGAGTGTGAGTAACAGAACTGCTGATGTTATCTTAAAACTTTACTTGTCATTAGTGAGACCCCATATGGATTATGCTGTTCAATTTTGGTGTCCTTATTACAGAATGGACATAGATTCATTGGAGAGAGTACAACGTAGAATGATAAAAATGATCCATAATATTAGAAATCTTCCGTATAAAGAAAGGTTGAAGAAATTAGGCTTACATTCGTTAGAGAGACGCAGAGTTAGAGGGGATATGATAGAGGTGTTCAAGGGGGTTAGTGGGATTAACAAAGGGGACATGACAAATGTACTAAAGCTCAGTGATAGCGAAAGAACTCGTACCAATGGTTTCAAATTAGATAAATTTCGTTTCAGAAAAGATATAGGCAAATATTGGTTTGGTAACAGAGTTGTAGATGGGTGGAATGGACTACCAAGTGCTATAGTGGGATTAAAAGCGATAGGGAGCTTTAAGATAAAATTGGATAAGCATATGGACGAGAAGGGTTGGGTGTGACGGGGGATCAGCAGGGTTGGGCCAATCAGCGCTCTGCAGACCCCCGTAATCCTGCGTTAATCTCTAACCGTTTTGGTAAGATGATCCTCAGGGTATTAGAGTGTTGAGCCTATAATTGGGCTTTGTAATTGGGGTTGTGTGGGACAGGGATCTGCCTTGCTTAGGCCAATCGGCTGTCTGCAGACTCCCATTTTCTTATGTTCTTATGTTCTTAAGTGGAAGATGAGAGGGAATGCGAACTTTGAGATGGGGAGGTCGAATACATGGGATAATAGATAATAGGATAGGATATAATAGGATAATAGGTAGACAAATCAGGCAGACAGAAGTGAGGACGGTAGGCAAAGGAAAAGGTGGTATGAGGAATATTAATGGAGGGACATAAAAGAGAGGTAAGTTACGTCAATCAGTCAGTAGCCCGACCTTATTCCCACAAGGGGTAGGGAGGATCAGCAAAAGACACGAGCAAGGAAAAAGGGGTGACAGGAGAAGAACACCTAACAGTTCGCCCACAATAAACAAGCACACAAGCATTGAGAAGCACCAATCACTCATCGGCCCCCGAAAGTAAGTTACGTTCGTAAGTATATTATGTGTCATGTATGGAAAAAAATATATTATACTGTTAGGACAAATATAGTTAACCATTCACTCTTCTGCTTTTTGTATTATATTTTACACATTACTTTACTCTCTCGTTTAAGAATACTCTTGTTTGCATCATTCTTTCCACCGCCTACCTTTATGAATACTCTTGTTTGCATCATTCTTTCCACCGCCTACCTTTATGAATACTCTTGTTTGCATCATTCTTTCCACCGCCTACCTTTATGAATACTCTTGTTTGCATCATTCTTTCCACCGCCTACCTTTATGAATACTCTTGTTTGCATCATTCTTTCCACCGCCTACCTTTAAGAATACTCTTGTTTGCATCATTCTTTCCACCGCCTACCTTTAAGAATACTCTTGTTTACATCATTCTTTCCACCGCCTACCTTTAAGAATACTCTTGTTTGCATCATTCTTTCCACCGCCTACCTTTAAGAATACTCTTGTTTGCATCATTCTTTCCACCGCCTACCTTTAAGAATACTCTTGTTTGCATCATTCTTTCCACCGCCTACCTTTAAGAATACTCTTGTTTGCATCATTCTTTCCACCGCCTACCTTTAAGAATACTCTTGTTTGCATCATTCTTTCCACCGCCTACCTTTAAGAATACTCTTGTTTGCATCATTCTTTCCACCGCCTGCCTTTAAGAATACTCTTGTTTGCATCATTTTTTCCACCGCCTACCTTTAAGAATACTCTTGTTTGCATCATTCTTTCCACCGCCTACCTTTAAGAATACTCTTGTTTGCATCATTCTTTCCACCGCCTACCTTTCTAGTTATGTAGGATTAGGCAACACATAAGGAAACTTCAGTTGAATAATATGAAAATTAGAAACAAATACATTAGGGTAAAATATATTAATTAAATGCGGTAACAGACATAAATGTAGTGGGAAGCAAAAAACAGAGATATAAATAAACATTACAAATAAGGGACCAGAGAATACAATAAAGGGAAGCAGATTTACATGTGTATAATAAAGTTTAACAAAAAGAGATGGGAACTTTAAACTACCAAACGTGACACAGTAATCAGGAGAGAGAGAGAAAGCTACACGAAGTTACAAGGAATAGTTGGTATCTTAAGAGACCTTGCGGTCCATTCCGAGGAGATACTCGAAGTGGATGGAGAGAGAGACTGTTTAGTGCACTGCACTATTTACAGAGTGTGCAAAATAGTATCTACTCTCATTTTGAACTGCTCTACTGAAAAACTATTTACAACTTCGGAGGGAAGTTTGTTCCAAATAGAACATATCTTAATTATGTGAACAAGTTTCCATAGATAATAGTGCTGAACCTTTTCAATTCCAATTTCCAGCCATGTTGCGTGTTTAATTCATATTGAGGCTAAACATTTTGCTATAATCCAGATTGTCAAACCCATTAAGTATTTAAAACAAAAACAAATCAATGAGCTGACCTCGTAGTCTGCGTGTCTCCAACGGAGAGAGAGAGAGAGAGTGTGTGTGTGTGTGTGTGTGTTACGGTATTCAGTTGGATTCTAGAGGGAAGGAAGGGGTGTGTCTTCAATGGGGGACAATACAAAATTCGTCTGCTATTTTTCCCGCCTTTGGTTTGCACCAACTTAAATTTGTTGCCATCGAGTGAATTGAATTTTTTAAATCGCAGTCATCAAAATATCAATGGATTTCTATAGTCATGAATGTTACAGACATATTTCTCTAACATTCTATTCAGTACATTGTCCAATATACAAAGTATTTATGATTAATAAAACATATTTGATTAGGCCCACAAAAACACATGGCAGTCATTCGAAAAATAGTCCTGTTAATATGTTAATAGATAGGTATCCATGTCCTAAAATTAAAATTATATGTATAAAAACTCGAGATGAACTTATAAAATAATCGTCATTAGCCACTTTACTGGATATTAGATTATACAATTATAAACTAGTTTCAGATCTGGCAAGCGCATAATAAATTGATGCC
Organism: Paralithodes platypus; assembly: GCA_032716605.1. Lineage (NCBI taxonomy): Eukaryota > Metazoa > Arthropoda > Malacostraca > Decapoda > Lithodidae > Paralithodes > Paralithodes platypus. Next base: position 3,461,028 of record CM064553.1, on the reverse strand, counting down.
AGTTTTCGCTACCCATAATAGTCATTATACGAAACTTCTCGGACAGTAAATATCTCTTCCCCACTTAACTTACTTTGTTAAATTTGACATTAGTTGTGCATCTATGTGCACATTAGCAGTAATGGTGGTAGATATTTGTTTCTCACAGATGGAAATCTTAATATAATGTGGATTATAGTCTTAATAAAGGTAAAATGTTCAGTTATAGATTGTGTCGTTCGTGCGTGTGTGTGTGTGTGTGTATTCCAAAGTTGCCAGCGCACATCACATCTCCAAACTCGCCCAATCACTTAATACCGCACAACAGACAATTTTAGCTATTTTAATCCTATCATACACATTTTCTGATATGTTTATCTTTAACAGCCATGCATGCATGATACTATGAGTTCCCCAAATATAACTAGGCCTAGTCCCATATAGCCTACTGTATGAGTAGTGGCCTACGTGTCACATCATTTAAATATTAATGAAATACCACATACATTATTATCACAATCATGCACTCATCAAATCTGCATCAATGTCCCAATCCCCCCTCACAAACAATCACTTAATTAGGCTATGCAGTCACCACCACATAGGCTACCATACATGTATGGTACAACCAACAGAAAGCCATGATGAACGTGTGTATGAAATGTAGCCTAGCTATAGGCTACTCAACACTCGACACCTCTACAACTTTAATAACCAGCCCAATTCCGCTTTCCTCAATGTTAGTTAGTTAGGATAATACTTCAGAGGCTATCCACCCCATCACACTGTAAATCAAGAATATAATATCGTTTGAAATGGAAACTCGCAAATCTACGCTTCTGAACGAATCCTAACTAGCCCAATGGTGCGAACAAAAGAAGACCTTGGCAACACTGTACGTATATCCCGCCGCGGTCAGCTGACGACCTAAACAGTCGCCCGTGGAAAAGGCAGTGTTGTAAAAAAATTGTCATCATCTTTTTCGAATTTCCTGCATCTCCACGTATGTAATTTGCTGCCTCTGTGTTCTATGACATTCTGATTCACATTGATTGATTTCCTGCCACTGGTCTAATAGTCCATGAGCCAGGCCAGATATCGGTACCACCTGGGGTGACTAAACACGAATGGTACTAAAATGTTTATAGAGTGACTGTAAGTACATTAAGATATGATAGCCTTCTCGCACTGGTAGCTTAGTCTAATTTTTTTGATGCAATAGGGGCGCTACCCAAAAATAAAGATTTTTAGCGTGACGCTCGGCGGTTTCCTCATTTTCTTTAAAATCCATCACACAATCATCGCGAAACTTTGAACACCTATGTAGAATTATATTCTCTACCAGAGTTGTTCCTAGGTATTTTTCAAATTTCCTCATATTTCGGAATATACTCTATATTTTGGGTATTTTCCTCTAAATCTAGAATAAATCCTTAAATATGGGGAACATTGAAAAATATATTCTAACAGCTCTTGTAGCTTATTTGATTCTCTACAAGAATTATTCCGATGTGTATTTCAAGTTTCTCCATATTTAGGGGTTTATTTCATATTTGGGGATTTTTTTGTTATATTTTGGGGATAATTTATTATTGGAAGGAGCAAACATATGTAGAGTGGTTTCCATGTAATGTGTTTGTTTGTTCATGGTTTAATGGTGATATTTTTTGCAGGTGTGTGTCGACTGTTTGACGGCAGGATGGAACCATCTGCGAGGAAGAGAGCACGGATCGACTGTATCATCCACTGCTCTGATGATGACAGCGATGCTCTGGTGTCACCACAGGATTTGGACTCCTGGAACACATTGCTCAGGGCTGCAGAAATCAGGCAGCATGATCCAGTCCTGGAAGCAGCCAAGGGCCTTGAAGAAGGAGGAATACCACACATACATTATCACCGTAAATGTCGTAGTCTCTTTACAATGAAGAAGTCACTGGATTCTATCCTTGCCAAGGGTGTCAAGATAGAATCAGCAAGCGTCGACCCCAGGAGGAGGGCATCAAGGGATGCCCCTAGTACTAGCAGGGTGTATGCCAAAGTATGTATCTTCTGCGAGAAGTCAAGCAAGTACATAAAAACAACAAAGACAAGGGAGCCACTCATACAGTGTGTTGAGCTACGAGCAGATGAGAAGATTCGCAGAGCAGCAATAAGGAAACTCAACCAGAGAATCCTTGGTTTAGTTAGCAGAGACCTTGTTGCTGCAGAGGGTCACTACCACAAGTCGTGCTACAAACTCTTCACAAAAGATGATTTCCCAGCGGCCGCCAGGTCGGGTGCAGGTGAAAATCAGGAAGAAAGCGAGGAAGCACGCTACGAAGAGGTTGAGACAGAAGCCCTCGAGGAACTCTGCTTGTATATAAGGACCAAATTATTCCCCAACCCAGAGGTACTGCCTATGACAAACCTCACATCTAGGCTTGAGAGATCCATGATGTCCCGTGGTATTATCCAACTGAAACCAGCGACAAAGAAACATGTTCGCCGAAAGATTGAAACCGAGTTTGGAGAATCACTACGCTTTGTCCCAGATGAGAAAGGAAAGCTTCTAATCTATCCACGCAGCCTCTCAATGGACGACCTTGCCCGGCAAGCACACAAAATGGCAAAAGACCTGCAAGAAGCAAGAGCAGCTAACTCTGAAGATGTCTTAACCAAAGCAGGAATGCAGCTGAGGAATGAGATCAATAAACAAGATGTGAGTCAGCCATGGCCTCCCGATACAGATCAGAATGTCATTCCTGCAGCAGTCACTCAATTCCTGCACACCCTGCTGACAGGAGAGTGTGAGTGTGAAACTCCCTCTGAAAGAGCTCAACGTCTTGCCACTTCCTTTGGCAGTGACTTGGTCTTTGCTGTTACCAGTGGCAAGACAAAACCACCCAAGCACGTACTGCTGACCAATGCTGTAAAGTCTTTGACAGGAAACACAGAACTGATCCGAACTCTGAATCGTCTTGGGCACTGTGTGTCTTACTCAATGTTTGAGGAGATCGATACAGCCCTTTGTATCCAGAAGCTGGAATGCTCAAAGGATGACATTCCACTGCCAGCAAACATCTACCCTGGTGTGTTCACAACCCTGGCCTGGGATAACATTGACCGACTTGAAGAGACCCTAAGTGGAGCAGGTACTTCTCATAGAGTCAATGGCATTGCTGTCCAGTCCAAGGTTGCAGGCTCTGTGCCAGAGAAAGCCCTGCCAGAGATTACCAAGTCCAAGATAAGAAGCATCACTCAGACATCATCAATGCTGCCAATATACAATGTTGGGCGGCGGGCAGGGCCACCTAGGATTGAGACTGCGTATGTCGACACTACCAAGGAAGTCCAGGATTCAAAGACAAAGAACCATATCTGGCTTCTTACTCGAATGTCAGACCATGAGGACCAGTCCATCAGCAGTTGGACTGGGTTCAACATCAAAATGCGCAGAGACATTGCAGTGGTTCAGGACACTGTAAGCTACCTGCCCACTATCAATGCTCCCGCAACAGAAATGTCCACCGTTAATGAAATCTTGGAACAAACGCATGCTATCATGCAGTCCTTACAGCTTAACAAGATTGTGTGCGTGTTTGATCAAGCACTCTATGCCAAAGCTGCCGAAGTTATCTGGAAACAAGAGAAGTTCAAGAACATTATCATCAGGATGGGCGTCTTCCACACAATCTGTAATCTCATCTCCACCATAGGAAAGAGGTTTCAAGATGCAGGTCTTAGAGATCTGTGTGTGGAATCAGGTATCATCGCAGAAGGATCAGTGTCAGGAGTGATGAACGGCAAGAGGTACAACAGAGCAGTGAGACTACACAAGCTCGTGTATGAAGCACTGATGAGGCTTGCATGGAAAGGCTTCCTTTCATGGCTAGAAGAAAACCATTCAAGGGACATACACCATCTAGATGAAACACTGAAGGACATCAACAGCTTTTCACAGCAATGTGTCTCAGGGACTCTTTCAAGAGCTGATGGAGAGTGAATCATGCACACATATCATGAAGCTTTTCCAAGTTTATCTTGAGACCCTCAGAGATGAACACAACCTCTCAGCATTCTGGATGTCATACCTGGACATGGTTGAGATCATGCTGGACTTAATTCGAGCCTCCAGAGAAGGCAACTGGATGCTCCACCTAGGAGCAATCCGACAGATGATACCGTGGTGTTTTGCCTATGACAAAGTGAACTATGCCCGGTTCCTAACCTACTACTATGCCTTGATGTCTCGACTGCCCAGAGGTCCATGAACACTTCATGCAAGGTGGCTTTTCGGTCCAGATCGGTAGCAAGAATCCCTTTGGACGGATCCCTGTGGACCAGACAATCGAAAAGACGATCAACAAAGACACCCAGACACCAAAAGGCTTCAGCCTGAAAGGCGGAGCTGTCGCCAGGTACTACCTGACATCGGAGTATCGCAGCAGGTACTTAAGGCAGCTCAGGACTATGGTAGTAGGCCAAAAGTATACTGACTTCAGCCACCCAGACCTACAGATGCCCAGGATTAGAAGAGATGAGGCCGATGTCCAATCTTTAGTTCAACTGATGGAGACCAGCTGGTTGAACCCCTTCAACGCAGAGCAAGAAGATCTTGTCAGTTTGTCAACTGCGACTATGGCACCACCAGAAGTTGTCAAAGACCTTCTAGGGGCCTACAGAATAGGAGAGGATGCATATCAAGCCTTCAAGGAAGAGCGCCTGGAGATCGATACGCCAACTATACAGTTTCATGACACGATGACGAAGACGAAACTGAGAACGTTCACTAACATCAGAATGAAGCCACGCTCACAAGACCATGCCAAAGGAACCTATTTGGCCAGATGATCCTTGTTGCCGAGAACAGAAAGCTCAAAATGAGTGATGTCTTGGCTCATCCCCTGGGGCCTTTGCCTTGGGCACTTGCCAGCGGTGATGGGTCTCTCCGCAAGACCAACAAGGCTGCCCTCGCAAAGGAGTTAGAGAGGAATGTTTCTCCTGCAGAAGTGATACCCGAGCCCTCTGCTACCATAATTGATGGGATGAGCCTGGTCCACAAACTGAAGGGAAACGACAAAACTTTTTCACAGCTTGCAGGTACAGCACTGAGTCACGCTGTTCATGAAGGTGCTAAGAGCAGGCGCATTGATGTTGTGTTTGATATCTACAAGGAGACATCCATCAAGGATGCAGAACGAGCCAAAAGAAGTGCAGGCACAGGAATTCATTTCAAGAACATTCAACCTGGGCACAACATCCAGCAGTGGAGAAAGTTACTCGGTAGTTCCTCCAACAAGGCAAGTCTTATCAAGTTCTTGGTAGAAGAATGGAAGGCACCACAGCACAGGGAGAAGCTCAAGGACAAGGAGCTGTATGTCACATGTGAGCAGCGCTGCTTCAAGATCACCAAAGAGCAGTGGGAAGAGGCTCCTGAGCTTAAGTCAACTCAAGAAGAAGCAGACACACGCCTTCTTCTCCATGCACTTCATGCAGCAGAATCTGGGAACAAGTCTGTCATCATCACTGCAGAAGATACAGACGTCATGGTGTTGTGTCTTGGCATGTGCCACAAGATCCCATCCCATCTGTTCCAGAAGTGCGGGACGAAGAACCGGACAAGATTCCTGGATATCACCACACTGCGCCGCACACACTGGGAGGCAGCGTGTGTGAGTCATTGATTGGTATGCATGCCTTTACAGGCTGTGATACCGTCAGTGCATTCGCTGGCCGAGGGAAGATGACGACGCTCAAGCAGGTGAAGATGGACAAGACATACCAGCATGCTTTTCACGTAGTTGGACGCTCATGGGAATTGTCTCCTGAACTCTTTGACAAGCTACAGGAAATCACGTGCCACATGTACCTACCATCTACCCACACAACTAAGGTAAACAAGCTTCGGTATGAGCTGTTCTGTGCAAGACGTGGAGAGGTAGAGTCAAGTCAACTCCCTCCTTGTGAGGACTGCCTCTTCATGCATGCACTGCGTGCAAACTACCAGGCTGCGATCTGGAGGAGAAGTCTTCAGAGCCAGCCATTTGTTGTGATCCAACAGACTGCGGTTGGATGACAGATGAGGACGGTAAGCTTGCCGTCAACTGGATGCGAGGCTCACCAGCACCAGATGCTGTTATGCAGCTACTGTCTTGCAAGTGTGTGCGGTCATGCGAACTCCCTAAGTGTACTTTGCCTCAGCAATGGTCTAAAATGCACGGACATGTGCAGGTTACAGACATGTCAGAACAAGGCTATTGAAGAAGAGCCGGTGGCACAACAGTCAGATTCCGAGTCTGACGTAGATGATATTTAGGAGTAGTAATTTGCCATAATAGTATGTACAAGCCCATGGCATGCTTAGTGTGTATTTACAGGACTTGTATTAAATGTGACAATTACTATATGCATTTTGTTGACATTTAGGCATTCCTGTCCCCAAATTTGACATTTTAAAAAATTTCGGAATTTTTGGTAGGGTATGTCTATTCAAGAAGTGATAACGACCATTAAGCTACCAATGTGCAAGGGCTATCATATCAAAACATAAACTAGAGACATGTAGCAAGCTAAAAACACCTAAGAGAATTAGTCACCCCGGGTGGTACCGATATCCCAAAATTCGGGTCTTGGCTCATGGACTATAATAAGAAATATAGCCGGTAACATATTTAGCTGCCCCATTTGATAGTGGATTATAAATTGGTAACTTAAAAGCGCACGATAGCTTGTTTTGTAGGAAAGAAACTATAGTGCGCAGGCGCAGACATTCAACCTGCCAAATTCTACAGCTACAGAATATAATACCGTATGTTCAGCCAATTTTTACTGAAACACGTATTTGTTAGTAACTAAAAAGGAAGTAAATACAAAACTTCAATGAGTATTACAAATTTCGCCCAGCCTATCCCACCACATTAGATGAAACTAAATTTCTTGTTCAGTAAGCTGATATTTATGTATCAAATTATGTTAATTATTATATATTCACTGCATTAACGAGTATATAACCATCATATTATGAATCTAGTAAAAATATACTACACAACTATGTGTCATAGATAAGTGTGCAAACTGTATTAAACCTCTTAAATCACGAAAGCCCTCAAACACCTCAATGGTGCATCACACACAATAGTCATTTGAATAAGACCCCCAGCGCCATCTGGATTTTTAGTACAGTTTTCCCTCATTGGGTTCTTGAGGGAGAGAGGGTGGTGGTTGTTCAATTTGGTTCTACTTTTATCATTATATTCTATGACTTAATCTGCTGTAAACTTTGCGTGTCCAGGCATTTTGACTACCATGTCCCTTGAATTTGGCTCTCTGGGAGAGACACTCGTTACTGGCAACCTGCCTGTTGTCTCCTTCATACACATAGTACACAACAAAATATTGCCACTAGGCAAATTTAAGAACAAATATAACTGTTAACATGATAAAGCCTTAAAATCGATTGGTGGTGTACAATATTGACGAAAGAAGCAGATAAAGGATAACAATACAATGGTCTTTTTCTCTCTCTCTCTCTCTCTCTCTCTCTCTCTCTCTCTCTCTCTCTCTCTCTCTCTCTCTCTCTCATACTAAATAGTCAATAGTTTAAGCTGAAACCGACTAAACTGGAAAAGTCAATCACAATTGATTTCCCTGTTGCGTCTATTTATACATTCATATATTCCATCACTGACCTCACCTGTCCCCCTCTACTACCTCTCTCTCTCTCTCTCTTTTACCAAAAAGACATAAACAAGCTAGAACGAGTTCAACATAGAGTTACCAAAATGATACCTAGCCTAAAGAACAAACCATACGAAGAGCGTCTTAGAGAATAAAATCTATTTCCAGCGCAGATTAAGAGGTGACTTAATTCAAGTGTTCAAAATCATCAAAGGCATCGACAATATGAACTGTAGTAAGTACTTCACTATCGACCAATCTAATTACACGCGGGGAAACGGTTGCAAAATTATTGGTAAATCTTTTAACTCACACGAATCTAAGAATTTCTTCTTCAATCGAGTTGTCAACTTGTGGAATGGGCTTCCCCGAGACGTTATAGACTGCAGCACCGTTGATTCATTTAAACTCCGCCTAGACAAATATCTCGCAACAAACCCGCGACTGACTGCGTTTCTAAATTAATAACTTTATTTTATCCTCCCCTCAGTTACTAACCCATATGTCCCCTACTAACTTCCTAGTCCTGCCACAGACATTAGTTCCAGGGCAGTAGTTCCCTTTCCAATGTTCCCTTACCCACTCTAAACCACTGTTTGGACACTTGATCCTCAGTGTTTTGGAGGACAAGCAGCCTAGAAGGGTCACTAGATCTGTTGTTGCTTGATTTCCTTTGTACTCCTTTGTACTCTCTCTCTCTCTCTCTCTCAGGTTGCTAGACTGGATAGAATGTGTTCGAATCATACTGACTACTCACCAATTTTGGACGTATGTAAAATAAAACATGTAAACACAAGTACAAACATTCTCTCTCTCTCTCTCGCTGTCCATATAATTTTGACACCGGTTGCTCCTTCGTTGTTTAATCAGTGAAAGAAATGTACCGGTAATTTTAATTAAAGTTCGGATGTTTTCTGCACAATTGGCACTGACCCTGATCGAACAGTTTAATGAATGATCAACCGGATTGAAATTGTATAATGAGGGGTAATTGCAATGTACAGTCGGCCAAACAAGTGATGTCTCTGCACCAAGTATATTTTGATAAATAATTGGTATCAGCACAATCTAAGCTTTCTTTCATCGTTTCGAGTGAGATATACAAACATGATCCTACTTTTACCCACCCTATTCAACAACTGACAAACATTAATACAGCACACAGCGAGCGAAACATAATGACAGTGGAGACGCGACTTATTTGGCCGACTGTACTAGGTAACTGTTTGATACTATTTAACACTTTCAAGAGGACGACATCGTTTTAATTATATTTTGGATATCACTCGACAATTATATAACGTTTCAGAACAGTCTTTAGGAATGAAAGATTACACATTTTCGACAGATACTGCATATACCAAATCATATAAAGTCTCTCTCTCTCTCTCTCTCTCTCTCCCTGAATGTGAAGAGAGAGAGTTTATTTGGATAGTTTTTTTCTGTCTCTGTCTCTCATAGTTTGTCAAAGGAAGGTAGTTTTGTCAGGCGGAAGGAAGCATGGGGATTGATGGGTGGTATGTGTGTCGCTTTGTACCTGTATGTCCGTCTAAAAAAAATGATGACAGGTAAATATATGCGTAGGGAATCAGGTAAACGTGAGTCAATAGAGTACAAAGAAACGCTAAAAAGTACAGAACCATTGCTCCTTAAGAGTTAAGTGTTCATAATCTACCAAACTATGACAGGAGTGATATGATAGCACAATAATAACTGCTTGACTACGAAGACATTTCCTAATCTTAATAACAAATCTTAATATTAGCCAGAAATAAAGATAACAGGCACCATATATATGAAGGAGTTACTTAACAAGTTAGTTTATAAACATGATTGTCAGAACTAATTTATAATCCAATTCTACCTATTTCCTGACTATGTTAAAGCTTAAATATATTCCTCGAAATATAGAGGCGAAAAAACAATAGTGAAGGGATTACGTATAGAGGGCCCCGTCAGAAACCAATATCCAGTCAATTGTTTAATACAAAAAAAAGTAGGCCAGCCTTTTACACTCATATACACACTCATGTACAGTTGCCCACATATGTTCTGTTCCTTGTTGTGATCTTATGTATGCAAGTAAAATAGTATGAATGAATTGCGAGTGTCGTTTCTTATAGCAGTTGACTAGTCAGATGAGTTAACCACTGCACAAGAAACTACACTGTAATTCCATCATTCGTAATATATATCCATGTATAAAATCACGGAGAGGAACATAAATTAAGTGGGCAACTATACATGCATGCACACACACACACACACACACACCTCCCCGTGGCGTAACTGATAGCGCGTCTGGCTCACAACCACAAGGTCCCGGGTTCGAGACCCTGGCGGGGAACAGACATTTGGGCAAGTCTCCTAACGGTGTAGCCTCTGTTCACCTAGCAGTATAAGTAGGAACCTGGTGTAAGTGGACGAAGTTGTGACGTCCCATCTGGGGTTGGTGGTCGGTTACAAGGTGAGATGGGTATCGTACTGGTCAACCTAAGCTACTGGTCAACCTAAGCCTTAGGGGTGAGACTGGTACCGTAGTGAGCATGGTATCGTACAGATTAACCCTAAGCCTTCGTTTCCAGATGTCACCAATTGGCTAAAATACAGACTACACACACATCCACAGCCATTCCAACGATACATAAACACTTAACATGCATTTCACGCAATACATTCCCAGTTAAGGAGGCGCGATAATAATGAGCTTAGCTCGCATTGCACTGCATAGATTCCCCTTGACGAACAAGTAAGTGAAAAAATTACACACACACACACTCAAGCACATAAAAAGCCACACACATTGCCTCCGAAACTTGGCAAATAGGATTTCAATTTATCCAGCAGTAATGACAAGGTATCCGGTGACCATAACTTCCAGCCCAGCCAATAACTTTGTCGGTCCATGGTTGTAGGTTATAATATATACTATCTAATGGACCTGGACACACCCTCTGATACACTCATATCATAGACCCCTTTACATAAGGACTGGAAACGAGCACTCTCGGGAGTTTTGACAGGGTGTGTGTGGGGGGTTCATTGCTTAAAAGCAGTATAATGAAAGCAGTGGTTCTCTCCGACTTTTCTATAAACACAAAAATATGTACACAAACACAACTTTACATATAAATGCATGTAATTTCACACGCAATCGTCCATATCCCCGCCATATTGGCGACATAATGTCTCGCCAGAAAACGAACAGCCCAGGACGATGCCAGACGCCAGTCACCCACGAGACACGTTAGAGGCAACACAATTTTTTGGTTCTGTTGTTCGTTATCTCTCAGCTTATTGTAAGTAATTTTCTTATAAATACTTACCAGTCACAAAAGGATCCTGTGTTAACAACTTATTTGCCTGGATAAATATTCAGAAATGAGCTGATCCCACGGGTTGCTTTTGATATGTACTGGATAACCCTTTACAACTATTTCTGTTTTTTTTTTGCTTTTTACAGGAACAATGCCGAAAAGATGTTGCTGCATTCAATTGTCGTGGAAACTACATGGTAGAGCCATACAGTACTTATGGTGGTGGTGTTCCCGAAATGAAGAACAAGAACGACATGCATGGATTAGTGCTATGCCCATCGCCCAGAAAGTTTGAGAGACAGGGTCGAAACTATGGATTTGTGCTTCACACTTCGAATGCGAATTGGGGGTCACCGTTCGGGGAGGAAAACGACCAGCTGGGCCTCCTACAGTTTTTTAAGGTGTACCCCATGTCTTGCCCTCAAACAACGTACGTCAGCTCCCTAGGTATAACTACAACAGTGACAAGTGAAAGCAAGACTTAAAAAACAAACTGAATTTGAAAATGAACAAGACAAAATTCATAGTTTAATGACAAATGTTGCCGGAGAAGATTGGAAAACACCCTCCTTAGTTTTTAATAATGCAAAATGGTAGAGAACTGACAATGTTTAAGACAGATTGTAATGGTAGAGCATTTTTGATAAGTTTCTTCATTTTAAAGAGGTACAGTCTCCCTTTTGGTTTTTCTGCAGCTGGTAGTAGCAGAGAAAAGTGGGCTTTGGAGATACCAAAAAGTAAACTGAATCTTCAAAAAAATAGCTTGGTAAGTAAGTTGTCTCAAATTGAAAGAATTAGTGAAAATTATAGACACTCATGAAAGCGACTAATACTGACCCGCTTAAAAACGAATAATTTTCAGAACTTGACTCGAACACAGAACACTTTCATGAAATTGGGAAGGTTTTCAGTTCATTCAAGCACAGTTACAACTCCTTCTTATTCCCTCCTAAAAATCGCCGATATACAAAGCATATGTTAATTCTTGCAGCAGAACTGTTTTGTATATCCACCCGCAGCATATAGAGTGCTTAGAAAACTCCAAAGCATTTAGTCCTTCCTTGTGAGAAAAAGATTTCGCCAATTGTTATCTCGCACTTATGCTGACAAGTGTCTCCCAATCCTTTTTTGATCAGTTTAAGCAACAACTCGGTTTTAGTTTTACATTTTTTGTTTGATGAAGTCAAGCTTAGCCAGGCCCTTAGATTTAACGGAGAAGCATATAGTAGGCTATTCAACAAACGGACCATAAAATCTAGCCAACATCTGCTCTTGCTATTGAAGTTGTTTTGT